>PVKZ01006146.1:0-39772 GCA_004027375.1 Macroglossus sobrinus
AGAAAGAAAGAAAGAAAGAAAGAAAGAAAGAAAGAAAGAAAGAAAGAAAGAAAGAAAGAGAAAGAGAGAAAGAAAAGCAAAATGTAAACGTCTTCAATCTCATTATATTTAGGAAGCAAGAGAAGTCATGATAGGAGCATGGAGCCGATTAACTGTAGTTGCCCACCTCCAGGTGTTTGTCAGCTTGTAAGCCATTTCAGATAGTTGCCTGGAATGCAAAACTGGAAACTGGACTGGAAACTGGAAGTGAAGATGAGATGAGCAGGGCTGGATATCCATAATCTTTTATCTCTGTGGAGTTAAGCAGGCTGTCGATCAGAAGCCTGGGATGGCCACACTCAAAAGAACAGGAGTGTATCACAGAGAGACTTAATCTTATCGAAATTACATGCAGTCTCAATCCAGATTAATTTCTGATAGAATTGTTCAGTCACTCAACCTATATGACTAAAAGAAGAAAAGGAAAACCTCTGAAGGGAAATATAATCATCTGAAGCCGCCGCAATTTTGTTTTTCTTTCTTGTGCTGGAATACAATTCAAAATTACTAGATATGAGAAAAGGTAACAGATGTGATATGGAAGTTAGCAGATAACTATTTTAAAATACCTGCTTTAATATGTTTAAGAAAATAAGGAAAATGGGAAAGGAAATAAAAATAATAGGTAATTTTAACATATAATTAAAATAAAGTTAACCAGAACTTATAGATATAAAAATACAACATATGAAATAAGAATAGTTTTAACAGCATCTTGGACAAGGCACAACACAATATTGCTGAATTTGAAATGCCCAAACTGAAGCAGAGAGAGTAAAAAGAATGGGAACACAGAACTGAACATAAAAGATATTCAGTAAAAGTTTAAAAAGCATCAGAGAAAAAGAAATTTTACATTCAAAGGAATGTGCTCATACTCAAAGATGACTTCTTGGACAAAACAATGGAAGCCTGAAAGGTGGTAGAATTACATCTTTAAACTGATGACAGAAAATAACTGCCATTCTAGAATTCTAACTATAGCAAAACAAAGAAACAAATAACCCAAAAAAATCTTAAAATGAAAAAATAAAAATAGTTTTGGAAAATAGTTTTTAAGAGAATTTTTTATAAGATAAACACATCTGAACTAGAAACAAAATATTTAAAAAATAAATAAATAAATAACTCTCCTGGAAGTAAATAATAAAACCAGGAAATACAGAAATGCAAAAATAAATGGAGAATAACAAAAAGAATAAATTTGTGGGATTAATAAAACTGACTATGGAGTATGTAAAACAATTGCTGCCTTTTGGATTGGATCAGGCCCTAAGGAAACCCCTAAATATGCCCTTTTCTTGCAGGGTTTTTAACTTGCTTATAAACAAGACAGTATGGCAAAGGGATGTCACTCTCAAGTGCATGTTATGTTACATGTTACATGTTAACTGCATGTTATGGAATGTCACTCTCAAGTGCATGTTATGTTGCATCTTCTTAGCATACGTGCTTTAGGGACTCCCCTCGTTTGCTTAATGAAGTAAGCAGCCATGATGAGGAAGGTCATGTGGCAAAGAACACTAGTGAATCTCTAGGAACTGTTGTCAGGCTCTGGGAACTTAGAAGGGCCTCTAGGTGCTAAAGATGATCCCTAGTTCTGAGCCAGGAAGAAACTAGGGCCCTCAGGCTTTCTGCCACATGGAAATTAATTTTGTCAATAACCTAACTGAGTTTGGAAGTGAATTCTTCCCCATTTGAGCCTCCAGATTAGTACACAGTTGTCTAATACTTTGATTACAGCCTCCTCATGAAACTCTGAGCAGAAGCCCCAGCTAAGCTGTGAATGAGTTCCTGACCTTTGGAAAGTATTAAATTATAAATATATATTTTGTTTTAAGCCATTAAGTGCATGATAACTTGATTTACTGCATAGAAAGCTAATACATGAAGTTTAAATTATATGTAGAACTACTACTATGCATGACATAAATGACATGAAATATGAGAAAAGAGAAAATGTAGTCTGAAGATTTAAGGCTCTAATGGTATTGGAGAAATAGAAAAAGTAATGTTTATTTTACTCTAATAAGTCAAGAATATACATTGTAATCTGTGTTTATAACCACTTTAAAAAATATTTGGCTTTGTCTGTTAAAACTGAATAAATGGTCACACTATGAACCAACAATTCTTTTTCTAAATATATATCCAACACACATTTATTATTTTTTCATGAAATCATAAACCAAAATTATTTTTTATTGCCCCAAACTAATAATTCTAGATATCCATTAATGGTTAATTAGATAATATGAGTGATATATTGACATATGGATGACTTATATTCCATAATGGATTTCATAAACGAATATTGAATAAAAAAGTCTGATACAAAAAACTTCAAACAATATGTTTTTATTTTTGTAAAGTACAAAACATGTTGAAAATAATGTATACTGTTAAAGTCTGGATAGTTGTTATCCGTGAAGAGGTGAATTTGTGGCTAGAAAATAGAACTAGGGAGCTTCTAGTATGTTAACAATGTTTTGTTTCTCAGTATGGCTGCTGATTACAAAAATATGTCCAACTTTTGAAAATTCATCAGTTGTAAACATATATAACATACATAGGAAAAAACATATACTTTTAGATTTTTTTTTTTTTTTTGCAATATTTGGTTGCTGTTTACCTTGTAGTAAGCACTGAGCTAGATGTCTGCTGGATTTTTCTAAAATGTACTAGAAAGATATCGTGGAACTAGGCCAAAAGGTACTTATTTCTTGGAGATGTCCAGCCTAGTTTGCTAACCTGGGTTCTCATTCTTTGTATGTAGAGACTACTTTATGTAGCTGTGTTGAACTAGAAAACACGGAGACACAGAATGCTATAACTTCCACTACGTATGTGAATATCTGTTTTAGAAACTGCCTAATCTAAATTATACCTATAAAAATATATGCTCATAGGATCTGATGATTAACCTAATCAATTTAATCCATAAAAATAATCAGAATTCTAATTTAAACCACAGGATAAATTAGTTCTATAAAACTTACAGATTAAAAACTCAGTCAAAAAACCATTTTTCTCTTTTGATGAAAATATTGTTTGATTAGTTAGAAATTAGAACTAAGGTTTACACTCAACTGCTGTATCTTTACTTAGCCTAGATTTTGGGGTAGAACAATTCTCCTTCAATATATTACTCCCTTTTATTTTTAACTTGAATGTATTTAAAGCTTTATTTTCTCTGTATTTTAAGGTAAGCCTATATACTTTATTTAAGATTTATATTCACTACACATATTATTTCCTCAGAGATAAAGCAGACTGCCACAAACCCCAAATTGTTTTAATTATATGGTTTGTATTTGTTATACAGTCTAAATCTTGCTACTCCAAGTGTGGCCTATAGATCAGCTATATCAGCGTCACATAGGAGCTTATAAGGAATGCCCCACTCTATGTTTGATCCATCAAAATATTCATTTTAGCATGACATGACATTACTCCCAAATGATTCATATGCTCATTAAATGTACAGTGTACAAGTCTAATTTTCCTTTCCCCCTCATGCTTTCAGAATATATTATACATAATATTGCTACATAACAAAGTATCACAAACTTAGTGGCTTAAATAAAATACATTTAATTTCTCATTGTTTTCGTGCTTCACTAGTCTGGAAGAGTTTAGCTGGGTCCTCTTCTGAGGATTTCCTAAAACTATTTTATCAGCCATGCTGTGTCCCTTTCTTTTCTTTCTTTTATTTTTTATTGAGATATAATTGACATGCACATTGTGTAAGTTTAAGGGTATACTTACATATTGAAGAATGATTAAAACCATAATCTTAGCTGACACCTATTACATATCACATAATTATTTATTTTTTTTGTAGTGAGAACATATAATATATACTCTCTTAGTAACTTACAAGTATATAACATAGTATATTACCACACTGTACATTAGATATTCAGAAATTATTCATTTTATAACTAAAAATGTATATACTTGACAAATATCTTCCTATTTTCCTCATCCCTTAGCCTCAGATAACCATTATTATATTCTCTGTTTCTATAAGTTAGGGTGTTTTAGATTCCACATATAAGTGATATCATTTGCCTTTCTCTTTCTGACTTATTTCACTTAAGCGTAATGCTTTCAGATCCCATGGTCAAAAATAAAAGAATTTATTTTTTTTTCTTCATGGCTCAATAATATCATATATATACACCACATCTTCTTTATTCATCCATTGATGAATGTTTAGTTTGTTTTTATACCTTGGCTAGTGTGAAAAATGCTGCAATGAACATGGGAGTGTAGATATATCCTCAAGATCCTGTTTTCATTTTCTTTCATTATATACCCAGAAGTGGAATTACTGGATCACATGGTAGTTCTATTTTTAATTTTTGAAGAACCTTTATATTATTTTTTATAGTGGTTGCATCAATTTACTTTTCTACCTACAGTGCAAATTTTTTTTTTATATCGTCATCAACACTTGTTATCTCTTGTCTTTTTGCTGATAGCTATTCTAACATGTGTGAGGAATATCTCATTGTGGTTTTGATTTGTATTTTACTGATGATTGGTATGTTGAACTCAATTTCATGTACTTATTGACCATTTATAAGTCTTCTTTGGAAAAAGTCTTTTCAGTTCTGTCCATTTTTTAGCTTAGATTGTTCTTTTGTTTTGTTTTGTTTTATTTTGTAATTTGCTATTGAGTTTTATGAGTTATTTATATATTTTGGTTATTAACCCCTTATCAGATATATTAAAGTAATACAATACTTTCTACCACTCAATAGGCTGCCTTTTCATTTTGTAGATTTCTTTTTTCTGTGCAGAGCTTTTTAATCTAATGTAATCTCACTAAATTTTGCTTTTCTTGTTTGTGCTTTTGGTGTTACATCCCCCAAGTCATCGCCAAAACCAATGACAAGAAGCTTTTCCCTAGTTTTTTTTTTTTAATGAATTTATTGTGGTGTCACTGATTAATAAAATTATATAGATTTCAAGTGTACAATTCTATTCAATTCTAATACATCATCTGTATATCACATAGTGTGTTCATCACCCACAGTTAAATCTCCTTTCTTCACCATATATTTGACCCCCTTAACCTTTTCTACCTCTCCTATGACTCTTTCCTTCTGGTAACCACTAAACTGTGTTTATAAATTTTTGTTTGTTTGTCTCGTTTGTTTGTTGCTTTCAGGTTTATATCCCACATTTCAGTGAAAGCAGTTCTTGACTTTCTCCATCTGACTTATTGTAGCATGATAATCTCAATATCCATCCATGTTGTCACAAATAGCAGTATTTCATCTTTTCTTATGGTTGAATAATATTTCATTGTATGTATGTACCACAGCTTCTTTATCCAAACATCTATCAATGGATATTTTGGTTGTTTCCACATTTTGGTCACTGCAAGTAATACTGTACTAAACACTGGAGTGTATATATCTTTATGGATAAATGTTTTCAAATTTGGGAGGTAAACACCCAGAAGAGGGGTTTCTGAGTCATGAGGTAATTCTATTCTTAGTTTTTTTAAGAACATTTATACTGTTTTCCATAATGACTGTATCAATTTACATTCCCAGTAGCAGTTTATGAGGGTCCCTTTTTCTCCACAAGCTCTCCAACACTTATTATTACTTGTTTTGTTGATAATAACCCTTCTAACTACCCTTCTAACTATTGTGGGGTGCTATCTCATTGTGTTTTTTTTTTTTGTATTTCCCTAATAGCTAGTGAAGTTGAGCATCTTTTCATATATCTGTTGGCCATTTGTATGTCTTCTTGAGAGAAGTGTTTATTCTGGTCCTCTACCCATTTTTTTAAATTGAATTGGCCATATTACCCAAAGCAATATACAGATTTAATTCAGTCCCTATCAAAATCTCAATGACACTTTTTAAAGAAATAAAACAAACAAAACAACAACAACAACAACAAACATTGTATTTGTATGGAAACACAAAAGACTCAAAATAGCCAAAGCCATCTTGAGAAAAAAGAACAAGACCAGAGCTATCACACTCCAACTGATAATTATACTACAAGGTACAATGATCAAAACAACATTGTATTGTCAGAAAAACAGACACACAGGCCAAAGAACAAAATTAAGAACCGAGTAATAACTCCACATGCATATGGGCAAATAATTTTTGACAAAGGAACCCAAACCATAGAATGGAGAAAAGAAGGCCACTTTAATAAATGAGAAGATATTTGCAAACAGCACTTTAAATTAGAAGCTAATATCTTAGTTTTTTTAATAGGAGTTTTAATGTAACAGTCCTTACATTTGTCTTTACTCCATTTCACACTGACTATTTGAATGGTATAGGTTAGATGACAATTTCATTCTTTTGCTCTGTGGTTATCTAGTTTTTTTTAACACCATTTATTAAAAAGACTATCCTTTCCACAGTAAATATTCTTGAACCCATTGCGAAATATTAGTTAACTGTGAATGTGAGGGTTTATTTCTGGGCTTTTGATTCTGTTCCATTGGCCTATGTGTCTATTTTATGTCAGTATCATACCATTGTGATTACTATAGCTTGTAGTATAGTTTGAAACAGGAAGTGTGATGCCTCTGGAATTCTTCTTTCTCAGGATTGCTTTGGCTATTCAGGGTTTTTTTTGATTTGATAGGAGTTGCATTAAATCTATAGATGGCTTTGGTCGTATAAACATTTATACCCCGGTCAAGCTAGTCCCCAGATCCTGCCACTGCTCTTCAGAAATGGCCCTGGGGGCTAGCCTCTTGGTCATCTCTACAACATTGCTGAATCTAGCCACTCTTGACCTTTTTACATCTATTTCAGCTTCCAGAGCAATTTGCCTAACACTAGTCTTCTTTTTGGTGCATTCTCTAACTGCCCTGAGAGTTCTCTTCAAAAAACAATTTAGCTGAAACTCTGTGTAGTTAAAATGTTCTCTTTGAGCCCCTTTGACATAGAAAATGTGAATCTCTCTCTCAATCAAGTCTGGCTTATGAGCCCCTGGTCTTTTACATTCCCCACTGACCTTGTCCTCCTGATGAAAGCAGAGCCTATAGCACCCCCTGCTGGATGTTAGGTTGATTTGAAATGTATTCTCTTAAAAATGGTGGAGCAAGACAATTTTATACAAGTTCCCCACCAGAGAGATGAAGCAGAATCTTGGTCTGTTTGATCAGTGAAACTCCCTGACCATAGGTCTTGCTCAGGGCCACACACCTGATAAGTGACAGACCCCAAGTCTTCAGATTACAACTCTGAGGCAGAAATTTCTGAAGCCCTAACGCCACTCAGGAGTCCCCATTCCTAGAACATAGGTCACACATTGAATCACCCCATCTGAGACAGGAGTGCTAACAGAGCAATTCAAGACTGAGAAGATATGCACCAAGATAACAAAAAGCATATTCTTAAGAATAATTTATTAGGCATGTAGGTATACATGAGCCATGGGGGAATGAAGGCCCAACCTAGAGAATTACCTTAGGACCACACCCATTTTGCATTTAAAAATATCTTTACATTCAGAAATACATGGAAGTAAAAACTACAAAACTAACCGCTGGTTTAGTCTGGTCACAAGCACCTGCACATTAGTACATATACTGACTTTCCTTAACCTTAGACTCATTTTATCATATTATATCATTCATATGCCTGGAAGTTTATGAATCTAATTATAACAGACTTAATTCTGTATAACTTCAGGTGTGGTAGACAAAGGGTTATGTAACAGCCAAATGTTAATGACTTCACATGCCAATCATCGGGCACCACCCCTATTACCACCCTTCACAGCCACAATAAAAGGCATGTTCTCAGAAACCTGTGGGGCTATGACTATCTCTGGTATAACCTGTTTATCTCTTGAAATATACTTTAATAAATCGTACTTTTCCTAAGAAGTTTCGCTGAAGTTTACTATGTTGGCAGAAAGAACCAAGGGCAATGACAAGATTTGGATCATCCTCAGTGGTAACAAAGCTTCTCCCACCTATACAAACTAGTCTAAAATCATTGCCGAGCTGGACTTAGAGTGTGGCTCTATACATGCAGTGAGGGCTCCAGATCTTGACCAAGATTCTGAACCAAGGACTCTTCTACTCAATAATAGGGGGATGCCCAGAACCCAGGATGGTTCTGGCACATTTCAGGGCCAGGTACTTGGCAGTTCTGTTATAGATCTTTAGAAGCTTAGTTATTATTTTTATGTCCTCTAGAGAAAAAAAATTTCCTGAAAAGAGGGTATAAAATGTCCTATGGCACAATAGAAATGTTATCCAGCCACACACACACACACACACACAAAAAAAAACGTTAAAAAGAAGCTCTGTGTTTACTATTGTGAACTGACTACAGCGTATTGTTGAGTGGGTGGGGTGGGGGAGCAGGTTACGGAACAACAACAACAACAAAAGAGAGAACAAAATATCAGCTTTTCTACCCATAGAGATTTTAAACTTTCTAATGTCCAACCTGAGAATCTGATAAACAGATGTTTTCACATAATTTAGAAAGTGTAATGAAATCTACTTCTTAAATTGTTGTGCTAAGTAAGTTGAATATCTGTGTTAGAGAGTTATTTTTTTTTATTTTGGCTTAAATTATGGTTGACTCTATAGCAATAACTAATATAGAAATTGGTACCTAGATTACTTGAAGTGAAGTGATGCTATAACAAAATCTTGAAATATGGAACCTGGGCTTTGGTATGTAGTCATAGGTGGAAGTTGCAAGGGCAAAAAAGAAACTGCTAATAGAAACTAGAAAGAGTAATCTGAAGATTAATTAATAAGAACATTCTCTGTGGTTTTAAAAAATGAAAGAATGATCTAATTAAACTGTTAAAGAATATTAAATATATTACTTGGTTTTATTTACCATAGTGTGTTATAAGAGAATAATGTTCTAAAATCAGGAAATATTAATATTTTAGGTTTTATCTAGAGAAAATATTTTCATCCAGAGTTTGCTGAGTTGGAAAATAAAACTTGTTTTTATTCTCAGCCTCTTGACTTGGCAAATTATTCTTAACATCAGAAACACCCCTTCAGGTTAAACATCGTATCAAGAGTGTACCTGTAGAACACCTTTGTTAAGACCCTTGAAAGACTTGAGGCAGGGTCTCTAGACCCTCTTAGACCCTCCAAATAAAATATTTACGTCATTTGGATGTTGTCCTACAGTCTAAAGTAAAGAGAAGCTTACCACACAAAGATTTGAATGCTAGCTTTTGTCTAAAGGAATAGATTTTAAATTGTTATGTAAAAAATGCCTCGAAGAATTGAAAGAAATTGTCTGCTTTGAACTCTAAGAATCAGAGAGAAAGACCAAACAGATGGAGGCCTCTGAATTTCAATTTCTACTTGCCTCTTCTCGCAAGCCAACTGAAAAACTTTACTTTTTCTATTTGCAGGAAGTTAGCTAAAAAAGTCCTTTAACTGCAAAAATGGGCTATTTTTTTGAGAAGGGAGAGAGACTTGGGGAATTGGGAAGGCATGAGCAAAAAGGGTGGAGCTGAGAGCCTCAAAGAAACACTTCCAGAAACAGCATAATCAAAGAGCTCTGATAACAAATGCCCAGTCATAAACCAGAGCCTCTTAGTTTTTCTCTTTTAGACTGGTAGTATCTACTGTATTAATCCCATTCCTCTTTCATCAATGGGTGATGGATATTTGGCAGCAATAACTTTTTTGGGGGTTTGTTTGTTTATTAGTTTGTTTTGGTTTAGAGATCTAGCCACACCTGAGAGCCACGCACATATTTGCATTTAGTCTTAATGCAGGTGATAAAATTCTGGACTTCATGTTGATATAATGGGATGAGACTTTTGAGGAAGAGATGAATGTACTTGGGTAAGGCATCAATTATTATGGGCACAGAGTGAACTGTGTAGTCTTAAAATATGACTACTAATAATTTCTTCCATTTCTATATGTTTAGGCCACTTTACACATTTAGAGGTACAGTTGATTATCCCTGGGCTAATCTATAAATGGGTTTGACCACTAGAAATCAGTGGAGGTGATATTTTGTAACTTTTGAACCTCAGATTTAAGGATACTGGCAGCTTGAAGCCACATAGAAGGGATAAATTATTAAAATCCTGTGGACAAGCAATATAAATTCCAAAATTTCCCTTCTCCTGATAGTAGTTCAAAATATACAAAAGAATGGGTTTGGATAGCTTATACAACAGCACATAGGTATGCATAGATGATTTAAATATTGAACATTGCTAATCATCCATGACAATGATAAAATTAAGCTCACAATGAAGCCTAAAGACCTGGCCTGTGGAACTTCCTAAAAACACACTAGAAGTACAAAATTGTTCTGCAGGCCAAAGTTTTCTAAGATCTGATTCTCACTTTAGTCTCCTGAAACACCAGACTGCCCTATGCTTCAATATTTTAAGGCCATACATGGCCTGTCATCTACTAAGGTCAGTGAGGACCAAACCTATTTTGTGAGTGCCTGTGACCAAGACAGTTTAAAAAAGCTCTGCTGTATAATATGTCTCTCACTTGTGTAGCAAAGTTACAATTAGCTTTCCAAATCCACCCAGATTAAAAATTCCTGCTTGCTAAAAACCTAAATTCTAAAGCTATTCACCTGGGCTTCACCACTTAAAACCAACCCTTCCTTTTTCCATTCCTTAACCAAAGCAAACAATGAGAAACTCACATAGTTCAGTTATCTCATTACATACTGTCATGAAAAAGTGACTTATTTGTTAAAACTTACTTGCTAAACATAAACACCTTGGATACAGGAATAATATTATTTGTAATTAAACTCATCGTATATTTCTCAAGCACAGTATACTCACTACAAAAGAACTAAAGAGCCAGTTGCTAATATTGTTTTTCTGAATTAGAAAAGCTAGCTATGAAGTCATAGGCTATGCTAAAAAATGTCATCTGAGAGTTAGGATGCTCACAAATTACTAAACGCAGACCAGATCTCAAAGAAATAAAAAGAATTAACTAGACAACACCTACTCAGTTCCTCTTTCAAATTCCCCTGCCAGTTAAGTCATTTTTCTTTTCCTGTAGGAGAGAGTAAAGAACACAAAAGGTCTTTAGAATATTATAAGGTATATAAGGCTATATCAAATACGAAGCAAAATTAACTCCTTTCATGGAGCTACAAGAATGTGTTTTAGGAGTATATAAAATGGTTGTGACACTATGTGAGTAAACAAGCAGAAAAATGAGAGTACTTTACACAGTGGTTAGATAATAACACAAGGCACTGTGCTAGAGATTGTCTGGATCCAGGGCAAGACTGCTTCAGATAGAGTGGCTAATGAAGACCTCTTGGAAGAGGTGACAACTGAGCTTAGTTGTTCTAAATGACAGTGAGGCCCATTCTGGCAAAGAGCTCGGAGAAAGACATTCTATGTACAAGAAAAGACAAGTAAAGAATATCTAAGGATGGAATGAGCTTAACATGTTGGGAATGTAGGAAAAAAAACATACAGCTAGTGTTTAGTGAAAGAGGGAGAATGTTAAACAAAATGGGGGTGAGAGAGGAACAGAACTAGATTAGAAAGGGTACCAGGAGGTTTCTTTGATGGCACTATCAGGCAAGTGGAAAGTTTCAGGAAGAAAGTTTCAGGTTTTATATAGCAGGTTTATACTTTTTAAAGACCACTTTGTAAAATACACACACACACACACACACACGTGTGTGTTTTCTGCAAAAACATTTGAAAGCTGCTATAATTTTTCCTGATAAATTATCAGGAAATTAGAATTTAGAATTATAATTTCAAAAATTCATTAACAAATGGGTTTTTAAATAAATTTCTGCCAAACTTATCTTTATGTTTAAGGTTTGTCCAAGCTATTTGTGTATCTGTCCCTTCATGTGAGAGAAACTTTTGAAATAAAAATTAATAAAAAGCATTGTTCAGTAAACTATGAGTGAAGCTAGATTAATACTATTTATTCAATATAATTATGTAAAAAAACCTGATTTAAAAAAATTCATTAACAACCTTCCAGAAGTTACAACTCAAAATAGAAATTGTAAGCATCATTCATTACTATGACAAACTAATACATGTGTATAGATTTTTCCATTTTAAAATATACACTAATATAAATTTTTTAAGTTTATAAATTTTACTCTATTTTATTTTTATTTTTACTATATTAATTATACATATAAAGTTCAATAACAATAAATTTTCCCTGTCAGCATTTTTTTCTAGCCATTATTATTATTCATTTTATGTCATGGTTATAATGAAAATAAGTTTTTTATATAGAGAAGTATGGTATTTAAAAAAAGGATCTTCTCCAGGTGTTAAATATACTAAATACACTACTCATGACAATTTCTGAGGGGTCAAAGAGGAGATTTAGGTTTCTAATAAAAAACAAAGTGGTTCATACACATAAAAGTAAAATCAGTGCCCTCATTTTTATTGTCAAGAATTATCAAAATGGAAAGAATATAATATGATTATATTTATATTTCTTAAAATCCACTGGGAACAAAGAATTCTAAGTCATCAAAACCCCTTTTAAACTAACTAAAAATTATATAGACAAGGGAATATTTTTTATTAGATTAGAAATCTAATGTATTATAAGAGCAAAGAATATGAGCAGATATGGTTAGAGAGAAATAGCAAAAATATTCATACTTTTCAGAATTTCAACACAACTTTCGACATACAGCTTCATTTAATTATTCCAACCACCCTATGCAGAAATAGGTCAGAGCAGAAATATGTCAGGGAAGAAACTGCATTAAAGTGAGTTTATGACTGAATGGACTTTGATGAAGTAAAAACAAAAACAAAAAGGTAACTTGATTAAACTCTGATGATTCCAACATGTGATTAATACTAATTAAAGAGTATAATGATATTGGCAATTTGAACTATAGATTTGCATTGGAATGTTGTGTGGAAATCTCCCTTTAAGACTCTGAAACCTATTAACCCCACTGCTGGGAGCATTGCTGGTTAAATACTGTCCATTGATAACCCTCTTTGCAATTATCTTGACTGTCAAGAGCCACATCACCTAAAGCTATCTCCTTTCCAAGGAGGCTTGCTTCTAATGAACAGTCAATATAGAAAATGAAGACCTTATTGCAATGCAGAACAAATTTGAAGGACAGTCCTAGAGCCTAAGCTCCCTATAGGATCAGCTGAGGTCTTCATTAAGGCTACATCACAGCTCAACTTCTTCCTTTTTTCAGTTATACTTCCTTTTTTTTTTTTTTTTGCACAAATTGTAATTCCAATCCTTGCTAATCTCTATATCAGAGTTTGCTTGCAGTGGAATCCAATCTATGGCAGGTGATTCTGGAAGTGATCTAAGTAAGTACACTTTTAGTTTGAAGCTGAATCATCTGCCACCCAGATGTCAATAAGAACTCCATCGCTGATTACAAATGGAATAAGAATGGCCTCTAGCACAAGTCTTCAGTTCAATTGTTAAATCTTTTATTAGTGGCAAATAGGGACAGGCCACCAGCAGAAAGGAATGTGCTATCTGGCATGATGCAGCAGGAGTTTGAGAAATGTGGGGGAAAGAGAAAGTATAAAAATAGTGGGATTGGGTTGCTGTTGCTAAGCTCAACTGATGCTTTTGTAGTAACTAAATGGAGTAACTAAAGGCTGAGAGTCATAAACTGACAATTATACACTAAGTAGGTAATTTAAAAGGCCTCCTTAGTATATAAAGATCTTCATTTTGCACTACAGGAGGGCTTGTAAAATTATAGACAAGGTTCAGAACTTAAGCATAAATATATCAGAGGGCAAAAAGAATTTAGTAGGTTTGTTATCTAGAATCAAGGCCCAGGTAGAGAAAGAATGTGGTCCTGCTCAATTGAATAGGGACATTGGGTTGATGTACCTCACATTTTTAAATCTTCGTGTTCTTGAATACTTTGAGTATACAGAAGTGGCCTAACCTTCCCTCTTTAAAAGTAGTGTCTTTTCTACCTTGTTGGTGATGATACAGAGGCCTCTGCTCTGCAAGACAAGATGAAGTTCTCTCAGAATCCTCTTTTGGCCATGAGGATGATAGAGTTATACCACTGCAGGTGTGTTGAGTTTGACAAGGAAAGATGACAATTATAGTCTAAAGGACCTGCAGGGAATAGCAAGCCTATACTGGCCCAAGCTGAGAGAATATACATGGGGCTGTATTTGAGGATCAAGAGTGGATAAGAGAAAGTCTATCAAATTAGAGCATGTATAGCAATGAAAGTTAGGATTGGAAGGTAAAAACTGGGAGATGACACAAGCATGCTGCTAAAAATGCCACTAGAAGCATGCAAAAAAGCTATGGTTTATACTAGATGAAACAGTAGTGCCAAAATCACCAAAGCAGATAGTAGAAATAAGAATTTAAAAAGATCAGAGAGTCAGGCTTGTAAGAGTAGGTATACTACATAAGATGGGAAAACCTACAATAGGAGGACCCACATAATGCAATGCTTACAAGAGTATTTAAGAACTGTGTTGGTAAGAGGGTACTGTCATCATTACTAAATTCAACTGTGGTTCTTTCCATTTGGACAGGGCTGACAGTAGGAGCTTTATTACAGAACTGCATTGTATAAGATGAAGTAACACTGTTTAGTCATCAGCTGCCAGAACACGATTAGTATAAATAAGTGGCAAAGTCATGGAGACAGTCAAGATGGGGGCCACTGACTTCCAGAAAGTCAATAAAACATGATATGCCTAGGGGCAAAGTGGATGGAAAGTCAACTGCTGCTGTATCTGTATATTAGAAGAACTAAAGGATTACTGATTAGGAGGCTAAGAACAGTCACATTGTTTAAACAAATATGACCCTTTGCCCAGTTTCAGGACCTATACTAATTGACTTAAAAGCTGTTCGTTGACTGAAGGAGAATCAAGGTCCTCTAGTAAAAGGTGCAACACCACAAGAAATATGTATGGTAATGTATTCATTAATTCTTCCTTAAATAGACCCATGACCATTTATTTGGTTAACCACATATTAGAAAAAAAGAATACCCACATATTTCAGGGATTTTGGTCACATGATTTTAATTGACATTGATACCTGAGGACTCAAAGCTGGGTCCCCTCTTAAAATGGAGGTTCATAAGGATCAGATAATAAATTGAATCCTGACCTGGCTCAATTCACAGTGGATCCATGGGCTCTCTGTTTATTTTTCTGTTCCCCAAATAGAGAACTGGAACAGATTTATGTGTGAGTTGGCACAACCACTGTTAGTTTTTTACTTATGAAGGAAAGTCAACTGCGATAAGAAAGCCCACCTGGAAATCTTTCAAACAGATATCATGCAGACCAAGATAATAAATCACAACATTCCATCCTAAAGGGAATAAAAGAATTTAGTGCTATCTTTGAAAACCTTAAAAGATGCAAGAGTGGTGGTTCCCACTATTTGATTCAGCAATCTGGCACCTGCGAAAACAATGGATTTGGGAAGATGACCGAGAACTACAGCAAACTCATCCCATTGTATTTGCCAGAACAGGTTAACATGGTCTTTGATACATAAGGGGTGTGAGTGTGTGTGTGTGTGTGTGTGTGTGTGTGTGTGTGTGTGTGTGTGTGTTTTCTTATTAGAAAAGAAAAAAAAAAGAATTAGAGACTTTATATTCATTTGGATGTCCCAGGATTATGTTATCTCTTCCATCCTCTGTAATAACTGAATCCAAAGGAACTTGGACAGCCTATAAAACATCACACTGATCTAGTCTATCAATGACATTATGCTAATTGGACCAGATAAGTAAGAAATGACTTAGTGAAACAGGCACTCCAGAGGGTGGGTGATAGACTAAAAAATTCCTGAAAAATTCTTACGGATTCAGTATCTGAGTCATGCTGTAATGTCCTTGATAAAATACCATATTCACACACACACACACACACACACACACACACACACACACACACACACAGAGAGCCCGCCACAGACTATACCTCCTTATATTCTAATAGTGCCATGTTACTGCTTGGAAATACTGCACAAACCATAAACAGAGTGACATGAAAGTCTTCCAGCTTTGAGGGGTCCCAAAGCAAGCAAATGCTCAGCAGCAGATCTGAGCTGTGAGGTAAGAAACACTTGTGGTATTACAAGTATCTATAATGAGTTTAAGGCCAGTTCTGATGCGTAAATCACAAGGGCAAATCCTAGGGTTCTGGAGGAAAGCCATGCCATTTTTAGTGCAGAGTTTTATTTCTTTGGAAAAACAGCACTTGATATATTATTGAGCTCTGATAGAGGTGGAAAAACTAACCGCAGGTAACACATATAACCATGAGATAAGTCTAGAATTGGCTATTTAATGCTGATTTATTTTATATCCAACAAGTCATAAAGTCAATAAATTTCACAGCCATCTTTCTTAAAATGGAAGTGGTGCCTCCAGAGCAGGGCTAGAGGGCACAAGCCACTTGCATGAACAAGTAGCTCAGATCCTCACAGTATTTACCACTTTTGCACCAGTTGCTCTCTCTGTTAGCACTTTTGGCTACTTAATAGATAAAGAAAAAACTCAAGCTTAGTTCACAAATGGGTCAGCTCACTATATAAGTTCAAACTACAAATGAATGGCAGCTGCACCACAGCTCCTGTTCAGTATAGCTCTAAAAAAAAAGTGGGAAAGAGACATCTCCTAAAGTGTAGAGTTCTGGACAGTCATTTGGCCATCTATGTTGTAAGAGAAGAAAAGTGAACAAAATTAGAATATAAATAAATTTATGAACAGTAAAAAAAAAAAAAAAAAGATTGCTTGGCTAGCTGGTCATGGAGCCTGTGTGAAAACCATCAGAAAATCAGCAATCTGGAGAAGAAACAGGAAGAAGGAACAATGTGTAAAGGTCTCTGCCCTCTTTTCCTCCTCCCACTTTATTGAAACATAATAGACAATTAGTTGCTTGTTTAACATTGTAAAATTCAAAGAGTTTTTTTTTCAATTATAGTTGGCATACAATAATCTGTAGTTTTAGTTGTACAGCATAGAGATCAAAGATCCACATAACTCACAAAGTGATCGCCCCACTAAATCTAGAACCTCTCTTCCCCCTTATATATTTATTACAACATTATTAACCCTCTTCCCCATGGTACACTCTACATCTCCATGTCTATTCTGCAACTATCCATTTGTATCTCTTAATTTCTTTGCCTTATTTTAACATCTCTCCAAATCCCCTACCATCTAGTATCCCTCAAAATATTCTCTGTATCTATGAGTTCATTTCAGCTTTTGTTGTTGTCATTGTTTTTTATTTTGTTCTTTAGATTCCACATGTACGTGAGATCATGCAATATTTGTCTTTCTCTATCCAACCCATTTTATTCAGTACAATACCCTCTAGGTCTATAAAGGCAATGTCTTTTTCCATCCTTTTCTTTTAGTCTGAGTGTGTCTTTTAGTCTAAAGTGATCTCTTGTAGGCAGCATATGTAGGGGATTTGTTTTCTTATTCAGCCATTCTATCTTTTGGTTGGAGCACTTAATTCATTTCCATTTCTGGTACTTCTTAATAGGAATTGTAGTTATTACCATTTTTTATTTTTGTTTTTGATACATGTTTTTTCTTCTTAATAGTGGCTTGGTGTTGATAAATTTACCTTTTTTTTTTTTTTGTCTGAGAAGCTTTTTATCTGCCCTTCGACTCTAAATAATAGCTTTTGCTGGATATAGTATTCTTGGTTGTAGATCCTGGGTTTTCATCACATTGAATATTTTGTGTCAAGCCTTTCTATCCAGAATAGTTTCTTTTGAGAAATCAGCTGCCAGTCTTATGGGTGCTCCCTTGTAGGTGACTAACTGCTTTTCTCTTGCTGTTTTTAAGATTCTGTCTTTGTATTTAAACTCTAGCATTTTAATTATGATGTATCTTGGTCTGGGCCTCTTTGTGTTCATCTTTTTTGGGCCTCTGAGGTTCCTGGGGTTGTATGTCTATTTTCTTCACCAGGCGAGGAAAGTTTTTCATCATTATTTCTTCTAATAGCTCTTTAACAGCGTGTTTTCCTTCAGATACCTCTATGACACAGATATTTTTTACATGTAATAGTGTCCAGCAATCTCTTTAAATTATTATTATAGTCTTTTTTTTTTTCTGGCCATTCTGATTATCTTTTGCTTCCCCATCCTCTATACTGGTGGTTTAATCTTCTTATTCCATCTAATAAACTCTGTTTATTCTATCTAATGCACTCTTCATCTCAGATAATATGTTCTTCATTTCTGACTGGTTCCCTTTAATAATTTTCATTTCAATTTTTATGTTTTTTTATCTCTTCATTAAAGATCTCACTGAATTCATCTACACTTCCCCTAAGTTTGTTGAGCATCTCTATAGTCAGGGTTTTGAATTCTGCATCCCTTATATTGCTTGACTTCATTATTCCTGGATCTCTGTTCTATTCTCTCATATGGTTTCTGCTTCTTTTGTTTCCATTTTGACTGCCTTTCTCTGTCTGTTTCTATTTACTAAGCAAAGTTCTTAAGTCTCCTTGACTTATTAGTGCAGCTTTGTGTAGTAGGTGTCCAGTGGCACAGTATTGAGAAGAGTTCAGGTACAGGCCAAGTTTAGCCCCACTCTGTGCCCCTTCTGAGTCACCAGTTAAGATTCAGTAAGAAATCCACAGATGCTGTGCTTATAATTACCTTAAGAGGCCACAATAGAAACTGTAGCCAGCTGCCAGTAGTGTGAGTCTTGGTGCTGCTTCACAAGGAGGACCAGACTCACTCACTTATGACACAACTGGTTATGGCTTGGATGGGGCGATGAGTTGAGAGAAGTGGAGTTTCAAGGAATCCTCTGGACAGAGCGGAATCCGTTATCCAGTTTAATGATGTCTCAGCTAAGGCAGCACTTCCTCTGCACACTGGGAGGGTGGAGGAAGTCTCAACAGAAGAGCAATGGATACTGCTGGCACTCCTGTCTAGGAGAGATCTTCACCTCCAGTCCTCACTCCATTAACTCAGTGGCCTCCTGTAAGTCCCTGGTACCCCCTGAGCAGCCAACCCAGTGCTGGTGCTCAAAATGAGCAGGTTCCGCTCACGGACACGGCCCCTTTAAGAGGTGTCTGCAGCTGCCACAGCCTCTGTCCCACTCAGCTGCTGCAGACCAGGCAGCCTCAGATCTTTGTCCCTTCCAATCTTCTCTTGTTGAAGGTTGATTAATTATTTTTTTTTTCTAGTTGTAGTGCTTCTATTCTTCTAGATCACAGGCAACTTTCTTTGCTGTTTGCTCTGTGTTTCTGTCATAACTTTGATTTGGTTGCAAGAGGGATAAACAAAGCCTCTATAATCTATGCCATTTTTTTCCTCTCTAAAAGTCTTTGTATTGTACCACTGACAAAGATCATCTCTCGTGAAAGACAGATAAAACAACCAGGTAGTCAAAATTTCTTAGATATTTGACTTCACCCAGAATCTGTTATCAGGAAGTCTACCTATCACTAAAAGTAAAATATTTATGTTAATTAATCTAGGTATGGTCGCAGGTCTAGAACCTGCGAGTCTGAGCCTTAAAGGAGTAGCCATGATGGCAAGAACAAAAATTATGTATGGGCAGAAAAGCATTCAGCAAGGCTAATATGCCTACTGCCATTGCCCAGTGTCCAACCTGCCAGAGGTAGAGGTTATTGCCATATCACTGATACAACAGCATTCCATGAGGTTAAAACAGCTATTTGATTGCAAGTTGACTATGTTGTATACCTTGCTCTCAAAGGTAACAGCAAAAAAATTTGGCAGGAATATACACATATTCTAAGTATGAGATTGCTTTTTCTGGTCACAAAAACTCAACTAACACCATTATTCAAATACTTAGAGAAGTTTTGACCTATTTTACAGGACCCTACATGACATCATGTTAGACCGAGAGACTAACAAAACAAAGGATGGGAGAAAGTGGGTAGAAGATTGTGGGATCTACTGAGAATATTATTATATGACTCAGATGCTGCCTGCTTCAGAGAATAATGGAGCAGCCTGTTGAAGGCACAGATGCAGTACCCAATCACAGGCAATATTTTGTGATTCTAGTGCACCATTTTTCAGGACTCAGTATACATGTTAATTGGGGTGGGGGGAGAAATGTTCCCAATAGTTAGACTGACTGAATCCAACAATCTAGGGAAAAAAGCAGGAGTGGACCCTGCAAATCTGTGCTATGTGACTATTGAGGCCCCGGTTCACAAAGGAGAGCACAGGAAAAGTTTTGTTAACTACAGGCTTCAAATTCCTTATGCTAAGGAAATGGTAGACAAGGAAAAAAAAAAACACCAATTGGTTAGGGTAATTGACTCTAATCACTAGAAAGAGAAAGTACCATCATTACATACTGGGTTCTATTTTGGTTACTTTCATAGATAGTTTTGACACTAAATGAAAAAAATGCAGCAGCAACAGCTAAAAAGAATATAATGACCAGAGACTCAGATGTCTCACAAATCTAGGCCTGTTTCCTGATACCAGACAGACCTCTAAAACCATAAGAAGTGCTGAGAGTGAGGGGAGCCTTGAATATGAAGAAGAGGAGGGAAACAACAAATATCAGCTGTGGCCTCAAGGTCAACTGCAGTAGCAAAGCCATAGTCGGTCCCATTTTTCTTATCAGTTTTCTGCAAGGAAAGCGGCTCCCAAAATCTGCAGAAAAAAAGCTGCTCCCAGCACTTACATAAAAATGTCTATCCCAGTGATTAAGAGGTGGGCTTTAGTGAATGCTGAGATGTGCCTCTCTGAATTCTCCTTAATGATGAAGACAACATTTCCAGCTGCTGTGAGCACTGCCAACAGACAGCAGTCATGGGAGTTCTCCTTTACATGACCTTAGCAGAAATTGTCCCCCCTTTTGAGAAAAGCCTGTATTCAATAACTGTTTGATTCAGAATAAAAAGGTTCAATCCCTTAACTGAATTAGTAAAAACTCTAGAGGGCCCCCCTGGTTTCAAACCCACTGGATTTCCTTTCTTTGAGATTGCATTGTAATCCTTCCAAGTCCTGCTTTCTTGTCTCTTCTTCTTCCTCAGCTATTGATTTTAGGTGCACTCCCCAGTAAGCATTTTGAACACGAATCCTTGTCCGACTTGCTTTCTGGGCCAACCTATGTCAAATAGTGAAATGTTCAAAATCTTGTGAGGCACATGTATATGATTTTATTTTTATTGAGTGAATTACATCGTTTATTAAGTTAAAGAAAATGACTTTGAGAAGTTTTATGACCCTTGATTAGCATAATTTTAAAATATCAATGTAAAAGTATTTTTGCTAGATGTTATTCTTGTAAGTTTTACTTCAAGTGAGAATTTAAATCACCATTATTATTATCATATTATTATCATATTATCATATTATTATCATATTATCATATTATTAACATTATTAAAGTTTCAATTATAAGAAAAAAGGCATCTGATTTTTTTTCCTTTATGCCTAAAGACTCAACTTCTTGTCTGTTCTATTAATGCATTCTAAGAATTTAGAAAAGTGACTCTCTGTAAAAATTGTACTTTAAGCCCTCATAATAATGTCAAGATTTCAATCAGGAACACTGCAGGAGTTGACCTTGCAGGTGAATATGAAGAAAACAGCAGCAATAAACATAAATTCAGAAAGATCTGGGATTTTCAATTTTATAAGTATTTGAAATTTAATGAGTTTAAACTTTTTGTTATTGTTGTTTACTTGTTTTTGTTTTTAACAAAAAATGTTTTTCTATATTTGAAATTTATATTGAAAATCTGAAAAATGTGGGAGTAAATTTTTAAAAAAGAAAATGAAAAGAGAAGAAATTATCTGAGATTGCCAAATTTAATTTGGATAAAACTTGTACTTGCTTAAGTGATGATATATATTTTGATAATCATATTGTAATACTTGATTGATTATACAATATGTTTCATTTGCTCATGATGCAAATTGTTTTTTATAGCTTGTGGTGTTAGTCAAAGAGTTTTGGGCTGTTGATTTTACTTTGTGATATGCTGAATTGATTTGATTCATTCAGTTGTACCCTGGACATCTTTGATCCTTTGTTGCTATTTTTCTTGGTAGAGATAAAACAAAACTTCTCCAAACTCTCTGAATTTTTCTAATTAACACATATAAGTTTTAGTCATAAGATCTGTGACAAAATGTAAAAAGTATCATGGGGAAATACAGAAAACAGTTCTGACACTGCCATGATTAGAAAGAAAAGGGTAATTTCATAAGGATAAATGTAAGAAGGGTTATGATAAAAAAAAACACAGATAAATGAGTATAGCTCCTTCTAGATGAACTTCAACCTAAAATTATGTTTTGACTAACACCCTCAGTATTTTATTGGGTCTGTCTCTTAAGCCTAACCTTTTTTTGCTTTAGAAACTGCTTATTATTCCCTTTGAAGCTTTCTGTTGTCTATCTTATATTTTCTAAAACAAATCAACTCACTTGAACTTTTTCCCCAGCTCTCAAATTATCGTCACTTGCCTTGTTTACTTTCTCTGTCACTCATGAACAAAATTACTATTGTCTAATTATATTCAGTTTTCTCAACCCTTATTTATAAAGCAGTATTAAGACATGATATGCTTTTATTTTTTTTATATTTCACAAATTTTTCATTCTAAATTATACCACAGCTATTTGTCATTTAACATGAAGGTTATTGCAAGGATTATTTATTTGAACTTTTTATTCAAATATTCTACCTCAGGCAATACTTCCGGAAACTTCAGTTAGATTAATTATTCTTAAACAACAAAACTAGTTCAGTCATATTTTTATTTTTTAAAAAATAGATTTCTGAGATATCTATAATCATAATTAAACTGATTAAATCTGGTTCAAGTCTATCTTTTCATTTTTATGTCATAATTCTATATATTTACTTTAAGGGGAAATTTATTCTTTACATTTATTAAAATTGTTTTGAGCATCACAGTTCACAGTCTCTTTTTATATAGTATTTTATTTGCTTTTCACATTAGTTGTATGAAATAAGGATCATCAACCATTACTTACCAACTTCACATATTGAGCTCAGAGATCAGACCACTTGCTCAAATTTACCCTATTTACAGAACAAAGATAAAAACACACTTTTCTCACACTACTGCTTTTGAAAATTTTTAAAATTACTGCCTCTCTATTTCATCTGCTTAACATCTTAATAAATCGTATTTTTTCCTACATCCTTTCTTTGGATCACAATTCTCCACTTTCCGCAAATTTGTTTTCACTTATTAAATTCTTTCCTTTTAGATTAAAATAAATACAAAAAGCTTTCTTGAAAATCAAAGGAGAAATGATTTACCCCTCTTTGAACTGCCTTTTTTTTTAATAGTTTCAAATATTTATAGTTTCAAAATTTATTCTGTTATTTTTAAAATGTATTCATTCTTTTAAATATTAAAAGATAAATTATTCCTGTCACTGTGTTTAGTGTCCAATGAATAAATTATGTTTCTTTTCTGGAAATGCTTAAAGCTATATTTCAATTGGTACTTTTATCATTTTTTACCATGCATTTTTACTTCTTCACTGTACATATGTATAACAACCCAATTAGATTTAGAATTTTTTGAGGTTAAGAATGTCTTTATATCTGTGTTGTACTCAACAAAGCTTTGTACATTCAATATTGTATTTGATAAAAGTGACTAATGTTATTGAAAATAGTATATCTGAGCTTTATAATAGTCATTTTTATTCTTATAGAAGAAAATACATATTAATAAAAGTAAAATTAATGATTGGCTTAATAGCAAGGTGTAGTGATAGGAATTTAAAGTTTTCTCACAAACCTGTTTCTTATATCCACTTCAGTAGTTAAGCAGAGAGCTCATGCTTCCTTCACTTTTTGATATGAAAATAAGCCTCCCAGAAATTAAGAAATCAGCATGTGGTCACTTAGATATAACTCAACTCCATCCGAGTTATAATCCAAATCTGACACATAAATGTGATTTTTCAATCTATCAAAATTCTTGGTGGATACAGACCCACACTTAATGCCTACCTAACTGCCAGACATTGCTCTAAGTTATTCATGTCTTAGCTTTGTTTTTTCAATAAACTTCTGAGGTAGGTATTTTATTTTCTTCATTTTTCAGATGAGCAGCTGAAGTACAGAGAGTAAAAATATTCTGCCCAAAGTACCACAACTATTCAGCAGCAGAGATCAAGGAGTTAAATTCAGGAATTCTTACCTCAGCAGTCATGTTCTTCATCACTACACAAGTTCATCCTTTCTATTTATCACACTAAACAGAAAAAAAAAATGAGATAATAAATAGTTCAGCTTACTAAAGTCTTGGATCTGTAATATGTTTGAAAAATACATTATAAGATAATGAAAAGATTTTCTAAAACTTAAGTAAATTAAGTCTAAACTCTATTCATTTTTTTTCTTGATTAGAAAGGCTCAGAAAGAGAAAACATGATAGAAAGAGCTTTTGTTGCAAGAGGTCATCAAAAAAATGTGACCTAGACTTAGGCAATTGGAGGTTCCTCACCTCCTCCCTGCCCTTTGAATATATGCTCTGTTCTCATAGTGGAAGCCATTTTCAAAGAAGCAACCTTGAAAAATAAGGTGTTGTTGATACTATCTGGACCGAATATGTGACATGACTAAACCCAGGTAAGGCCTCTTTATAAATTTTTAAGATTCTGGTGGGTGGGGGTAAAAAATTTACTCATCTTGTGATTGCCCAAGACAAATCTTGTAAGGAAATTCCCTTCTTATTAAACTCGCCACCTATCAGTCTGAAATGGTCTACCTCTTTCTTTATTCTCTCCTTTCTGTCAGGTATAGAGTCCACTTTATGAACTGTTTAACTAAAAATAAAAGGGCAAAGTGAGAGGCAACAAGCATTTATTTGAGATAAAAGAGAGAGAGAGAGAGAGAGAGAGAGAGAGAGAGAGAGAGAGAGAAAGAAAGAAAGAAAGAAAGAAAGAAAGAAAGAAAGAAAGAAAAAGAAAGAAAGAAAGAAAGAAAGAAAGAAAGAAAGAAAGAAAGAAAGAAAGAAAGAAAGAAAGAAAGAAAGAAAGAAAGAAAGAAAGGAAAAGAGAAGATACTGATTCAAGAAGCACTGATTCAGGAAGAAGCCCAAATAGCATTTTGATTAAGGACAAAGGCAAGAGGTATAAGAAAGAGAAGAGAAACAATAACATCAATAGAAGGTAGGCATTCTTATTGGTACAGATAAGCTAACAGAATGATGCAAATATTAAATAGTATTTTCAATTTTCAGTCTGCTATCCTGTAGTCATACTGTCTGCTTTCCTATTATTCTAGCAAAACAGTTTTTTGGGACACAGTACTGCTTTACACCCAGTCCAAAAGTTATTTTGCCCTGTGGTAACATTCTGAAGGTTTGAGGCATAAGAAGTATAAGACAGTTCATCTGAATGGCAGCTCTGGCTCCATTTTAAGTGGTTCCATTTATATTATTTTTTGGAAACTACAGCTTTGTAGTTCCTTAAGTAACATCTTTTTGTTCAACATCATTTTGTTATAAGGTTAATGAGAAAAAATAAAATTATTTCCTGGCTGGGGCCACTGTCTGTGTGGAGTTTGCACATCCTCCTCATGACTGGGTTTTCTCCGGGTACTCTGTTTTCCTCCCACATCCCCAAGATGTGAATGTTAGGTAAATTTGTGTGTCTCAATTTTCCCAGTCAGAGTCAGTGTGGGTGTGTGTGTGATGCCTTCTGTGATGGAAGGGTGTCTGGGGTGGTTTCCTGCCTTGTGCCCTGAGCTGCTGGGACTGGGTCTGGTCACCATGATCCTGAACTAGAATAAGCGGGGTGGAAAAGAATGATTTTGTTTTTAATAATTTTTCTTAAATGTGTATATAGCTCACACTTATTTCAATGTTTAATAGTAAAAGGGTTTTTTTTTTAACCTTTATTTAGAAGTTTAGTGATGTTTTCATGACCAGAAATGTGCTGTAAGAACTTAAGTCTTATTTATATTAGTTAGCTTGTGGAAAAATTGGTTTCATTTCATGTCATTTTGCTTAAAGTCACAGTTTTCAAGAACCTATCCATGACATTAAATGAAGATTTACCATATTTGTGAAAGGTACTGGGGAATTCCACAAAGTGGAAAGAGCAAATGGTCCTGCAGAAGGAGAAACTGAGTGGTTTGAAAAAAAACACAGGAAGTCAGTATACCTGGAACTGAGTAAGTGAAGAGTACAGGGTATGAGATAAATCAGTGAGCAGAACTCAGATACTGTAAGTCCTTATAAACTATTATTAGGATTTTGGCTTTTACTCTTATTGACGTAAAAAACATCCAAACTTGTAGAGAGTATTTACAGAGTTTATTTGAGCCAAACTGACAACATATTTCAGGAAGCAAGATCTAAAATACTCCATAGAATAACAATTTTCAACTTCTTTTACACATGTGAAATTAAAGAAAGAAGTAAGGAAATTACATGGATGTGGGAAAAAGCAAGGCAGGAATTTGATTGCAGGAGAGTTAAAAAGATTATGTAATTTCTTAAGTGTGATTAAAGCTTATTTTGAAGGTATGTTAAGCTAGATGCACTGAAAGAATGGACTGAGTTGGTTTAAAACCTTTTACTAAAGAAGCTATAAGCCTGGGACATGACCACCCAAAATAACCTGACCAGGTAGAAATTTATGATAAGATCACTCTATGAGAGTATTTAATAACATAGACCCTATTTTTTTCATTCACTGTAACTCTTAATGTCATAAGAAGCCATTGAAAATTTTGAAAAAAGAAATGACAAAAATGTGACTTACTTTTTAGCAGGAAAAACGTGATTTTACTTTAGATGTTACATTAAAATAGATTGAAAACAAGAGCTGAAGTGTAAAATAAGCTAAGAGAGTATTCAATAATCGAGACAAGAGGGCTGTAACTTAGTTTGGGATAATAGCAATAAAGAAAATGAGAATTTAGTGAAGTATTTGAAATAGTGTGAGAGAAAAAGAAAAAAATCAAGAATGACTCGAAGTTGTTTTGGTTTGGGTAATTAAAAAAAAAAAAAATTCCATGAGCTGCAGTGAAAAAGACCGAAGCAGAAGAATTAAGGGACAAAGATTTAAGAACTCAATCTTGTTTTGTGTGCTAAGTTTGAAATATCTACTACACATTTATATGAGACTTTCTCTGAATTCAGGAGAAAGGTCTAGCATAGAGATATCAATATTAGAGTTATTGACTTATAGATAGTTTACCACAGTGAAAGCGAGCGTAGAAAATTTCAATGCTATGAGGGTAGAGAAAAGATGGAAAAGAGGAAGAATCATCAAAAAAGGAAGAGAAGGAGCAGCCATTGAGGTATTATGAAACCAAGATGGTACTGTGTCCTAGAAGTCAAATGAAGAAAAATGTATTCAGGAAGAAATAGTGATGGACTATATCAAATACTACTGAAAGATGAAATAAAATAATATCTGAAAATTTGCCATTACATACAGGAATGTGGCAATCATTGGTGACTATAATAAGAACTATGAAAAGTTTTAGAGGACTGATGGGCTTCAGACTCCAATGGAAATGGATTCAAGTAGAACGGAAAGGAAAACACTGAATACAGAGAATAATGAACATTAATTTCAAAAATTTTGATTAAAAGAAAAGAAAATAAATATAATACTAGCTTAAGAAAAACTGAGGTCTGTGAGTATCTCACAATGAGTTTCAATCTCTTACACAGATTTTATTAACTTTATTATTTTAAGAAGTCAAGAATCTAACAGGTATGACTAAGATGAATAATTTTATGTGCTAATTTGAAATGCCTGAAGAGCTGGTAAAACATTATTTGTAGGGCATGTTTGTAAAAGTGTCTCTGGAAGAGATTAGCATTTGAATCAGTAGACTGAGTAGAAAAGATTGCCCTCACCAACATAGGTGGGCATCATCTAATCCACTGAGGGTCTGAATAGAACAAAAGAGCAGAGAACTGGTGAATTCTTTTACTCCACTTGAGCTGATGTATTCATCTTCTCCTGCCTTTGAACATCTTCATTCCTGGTTCTCAGGCCATTTAATTCAGACGAGGGCTTATGCCATGTACCCCATCCCCTGTCCAGTTCTTAAAACTTTAAACTTGAACTTATATCATCAGCTCCCCTGGTTCTCAAATATTCAAATTTGGACTTAATTACTACATCATCTGCTTGTTTGGTTCTTAACTTCCAGATGGCAGAATCTCTATAATCTGTTGAGCCAATTTCTATAATAAATAGATAAATAAGTAGATAGATATAGACATGTAGATATCTCCTATTAGTTCTATTCCTCTGGAGAACCCTGACAATACAATAATTAAACTTGGAAAAGGATCTTATAAAGAAAAAAGGCAGGAAGTGTGGAGCTAGAATTTTCTGCATCTATTAACCAATATTTTATATTCTATAGTATTGTTAAATGTGCTATGTGAATACCTGGTACAAGGGGGTTCTATTAATATGAAAAATTACATTCTGTAGAAAAAATAAATAAACTCCATATACTAGAAATATTTCCTGTTAGAACCAGAAATTTGGCAGCAGAGATAACAAATAATAAGGAAAAAATGATCTCATCAGGCTAAGGCAGGCAATCAAGAGAGGTCAATAGAAAAAAAAATACACAGAAACTTTAGCAGTTAAATGTCTGAACTAAGAGGCCAATCTGTAGACATCACTCTAGGGGGTAACATTTCTGCAGACCAGCTACAAATGATGAGGTGAACAATTATGAAGACTAGAATTAAAGGGCTGAAATCTCATTCTAAAATTAAAATAAAAAGGAGAGGGGGGACCTTAATCCCAATACCAAGGAAGGGACAGGCTAATAGAACCAGAATACAAGATAAAAGAGGAACCAACAACAAGATAAACTAGATAATGAGAGTCTAAACTATTTTTGAAAGAGTTCTTCTGCTTCTTCCTGTGGAAGACTTGGGAGGATTAAAGACAGAAAGTGCTGTCATATATTTTAGTCTTCTTAACAGAGTATTACCTTTGTAGAGAAACTGTTCTCTTCATTTTCTCTGTTAGGATTCCCTTGATCTCTCTCTCTTCCCTTTGGAAGGCAGAATAGCAGCTATTTGTTATCTTGGCATTCTGAAATTTTTAGCAAGCTTTAAATAGAGTAAGCTCTAAGTGAACATTTTTGAATTTAATATAAATCTTCCTCACACACATAATATATACATCTAATGAACATAGTATCATTCTAATATCTAATTTCATCAAGCTGTGAATTGATTATGCTGAGCATCAAAACTAAAGAAATTCTATATTATGGAAGTTCTCACTGAAGTAACAAACTTTAATTATTTTTCTCTTTTATCTTGATATTTTATCTAATTCATTTTATAATTATTACCAGCAGTTTCTATGTTCTCTCAATAGAGTATCTTAATTTTATACTTATTACCAGCAGCAATAACACACTCTCATCCTAACATAAAGATTCAGAAGTTTCTCAAAATCTAAAAAAGTGTTCTCCCCCCAAATCTCCCAGATCTCAAGAGTCAGAGATAAAATTTAAAATGTTCTTATATAAAATTTTGAAGAATTAGATCTTAAATATATATGTTGAAGTAATAATCTAGGCAAATATATATATATATATATCATATATATAAATATGTATATATAGATATAGATATAGATATAGGTATAGATATAATAAAGGATGGTAGAGAGAGGAAAGTACCCTTCCCTCTCCCCTAAATGCCTATGTCCTAATCCCCAGAGCTTGTGAATATGTGAGGTTACAAGCAAAAGGAAATAACTTTGCAGAGAGAATTAAGGCTGCTAATCAGATGACTTTAAATAGGGAAATTGCCCTGGGTTATCTGGGCTAGCCCAACAATATCACAGGATTCTTAAAAATTGAAGAGTAAGGCAGAAAAGAAGATCAGAGTGATATGATGTCAGAAAGACTTGACCTATTATTGCTCATCTGGAAGATAGAAGAAGGCCACAAGCCAAGACATGAGTATGGCCTCTAGATTCTGTAAAGAGTGAGGAATCAATTCTCCCATAGAACCTCCGAGAAGAAAAAAAGACCCTGCTGAAACTTTGATTTTATTCCAGGGAAACTCATTTCTTACTTCTGAGGTACAAAACTGTAAAATAATAAATTTATTTAATTTTTAATGACTAAATCTGCAATGATTTTTTTCAGCAGCAGTAATAAACTAGCATAGAAGGTAATAAAAGAACTAAAAATTAACTGAATACAATTATATGCTAAGGTATTATACAAAAAATATTTTAAATAATGAAGTCATGATGCCTGTCCTAAATAGCTTGTTTAGTAGGTAGTTCATCACTACCTGAATTTAAGATGCATAAGGACTGAATAAAAGTTATGTGCAGTCCTGTGACCAGGGCAATAGAAAGTCAAAAAAGAGAATAAGATAGCAAAGAAGATGGAGACAGACACTGAAAATGCCAACCACTGAGGGGAATGAAGGAGTTATAAAAATAGACTAAGAATGATTAGGAAAGGAAAGGTAAGAACCAGCTATTTCAAGAGTCATAGAAGCTAATGGGGAAAAAAAAGAATGCCACAAAAAAGAGGGGGCGGTCAACCATGCAAGTGCTTCTGAATCAGATGAACACTGGAGGATGGGAAGTCACTGTTGACCTTTGTGGTAAAGTTGTAGTAAAGTAGTAAAAATGGCAATGTTGGCAGGTGCAAAAGTAGGGGTGGAAAGAGGGGTTGTAGATAGAAAGGATATAGAACAAGACAGCATTGAAGTTAAAATATTTGTATATGTTTTCTTTTTTAAATGCTTCTTAGTAAGATTTTATAAAATGGCTTAGAACCAGAAGTCTCAACTTCAAGAATTTCCACCTAAAATTATGCTGTAGAATTTGTAAACAGCTACAAAAAATTAGTGCAACTGTATACTGTTTATAACAATTAATGCAATAGCCAGGGGAAGGTACTTAAATACTGGTTAACTGAATAACCAAAGGAATTTTCAGGATGAACAGACTTTTCAAAAGCTCCATGCTATAAACCTGCTGCTTAAGCTCTTGTAAATGTATCCAGTTTAAACGATGGGTCATATATCCAAAGACAAAGAGCTTCTTAGAAATACAGGTAAGGACACTTTTCTTCGAGAACCACATCTTGACAAGTGGTCTGTGAAAGTTGACAAAACAAATCTGCAAGCTGTCACACTGATGTGCATAAGAGGGCCAAGTTTGTCCAGATGTCTAATATGGCACAGATGGGCAGGCGAGGCATTTGGCTGTGGTTTTCTTGTAAACATAAGATAAAGCAGTATCCAAAGCTAACTTTTGAAGACAGTAGCCTTCCAACTGGGGAAATATACCAAGCTGGCTGACGGTCACAGCACTAACTGCCATCAGCATCCGACTGCTCTGCTCCTTGGCATCCAGAGAGAGGTGCAGCCCCTACGCACACAGCAAAGCTACAGCCAGAAACAGCTGTCAAAACTTGCAGCAGCTCGCTGACTAGGTTCCATGACCTAGTTAAGAACTTGGACAATATTTTCCTCTTACACTTGGTAAAAGGTAGTATGTTTTTTATATGTAAGGTGTCAGATGTGGAGGGTTAACTTCCATGACATATAGCAGCACAGGAAAAACAGAGGGAGTGTGGAGAAAAGAAAGAGATTTGCATTGAGTATTCTGCATAATTTCTATCTCACTGGGCATCTAGGAAGACAGAACAAATCATTGAAAGTTATAGAAATGTAACCACTTCCAAACTTAGAGATCATGGTCAGAGAGTGTACCTGTGTGTATGTGTATGTGTGTGTGTGTTATCTTTTCACCTCTAAAATATCCTTAGTTTTAATGGAAATATATACAATATGTAGCACTCTTTAATGATCCTAAGTCATTTAATTTAGAGAAACAAAACATATTAAGTATATAAATGTGTTTTCTCTTGCAATTTGCCAAGACGTTTGCCTTAAATAAAAGTAACTTTATTTAGAAAATAGAAATATATTTGTAGTTAGAATTTTAATTTTTTCTTCTCTCTTTATATTTATAGCTCTTACTCTTGCTCATTTTTTATCAGCTTATTAGAAGGTAGAAAATAAAAACCAGATATAAAGAAATATCATCATACTAGTAAAATACACATAGTTACAATGTTCTCAAATTTTACTGTCCTTTACAACATCATTTAGATACAAAATGCATCTATTTTCAGAAATGTACACTGAAGGAAAAGGAAAATAAAATGGTAATTCATATCAATCTCTTTCATATGGAACTTTGTCTAATCAGACCCATTTTTTTTTCTGGGCTTTGAGAATGAGTAGGTTCTGTTCTTTAAGCATGTCATGTTTATCACAGTCACTTACTACTGAAAACCATTACTCCAGATAATGACACATACATACATACATTCTTTGAATTCATAAATGTTATTTGTCCAACATTATTTATTTTAGCACTTACACAATTGTATAAATATAAATGTGTAAAGCCTGGTAATGGTAGTTTCAAAGCTAGAAGTATTACTGAGATTTTAGGTATGCCTCAAAATTTTGGCTTAGAAAATAAACCAAAGTGTTTAGGAAAAAAAAAAAAAAGCATTAGATGAAACATCAACATATATTTAAATAAGTTGAACCAATGAATTGATAAAAAGGATGGGCATATATGAAAAAATACTCACTTTCACCATCATCAGAGAAATGCAAATCAAAATCAGAATGATATACAACCTCACATCTGTCTGGATGGCTACTAACAAAGGAAAAAAAGACATCAGGTGTTGGCGAGATTGTGAAGAAATTGGAATGCTTGTACACAGTTGGTGGGACTGCAAATTAGTACAGACACTATAGCAAACAATATGGAAATTTCTCAAAACATTAAAAATAGAACCAGCATATGATCTAACAACCTCACTTTTGGGTATTTATTCAAAAGAATTGAAATCAGGATCTTGAAGAGATTTTAGCACTCCCACATTCACTGCAGCACTATTCACAATCACTAATGTGGAAACTAAATAAATGTTGGTGGATAGATGAATAAAGGAAGAAAATGTAGTATATACATACAATAAAGTACTATTCAACCTAAAAAAAGAAGGAAATTCTGCAAAATGTGACAATGTGGATAAACCTTGAGGACATTATTCTCAGAGAAATAAGCCAATCACAGAGACAAACACTACGTGATTTCACTTATATGAATTATCTAAAATAGATAAAATCTTAGAATCAAAGAATAGAATTGTGGTTTCCAGGAGCTTGTGTAGGTAGAAATGAAGAGTTAACTAAGCATCAAGCATAAAGTTTCAGTTAAGCAAGACTAATAGTCTCTAGAGATCTGCTGTACAACATTTTCCTTATAGTCAACAACAATGTATTGGATATTAAAAAATTTGTTAAGATGGTATACTTCATATTAAGTAGTTTTATCACAATAAAATCAAATTAGAAAAAAAGAAATAGGGATAAGCAGAGAGAGACAAAAACTGTGGCACCCAAATAGTTATTTGAGAAGGAGGATTAATCTTCACAGGAGCTCAGCAGTCTTTCACTTTAAAAGTTGCTTGTAGAGGCATCGGTGCTTTTCTTTTCATGGGGGAATTGTGTGCTGAGACAGGGAGTGCACATGGAAAACATGTCCCCAAATAAGTGTTCCCCATGAATAGAATGAAGCTTAATTTGAGTAAATTTTAGATTGTAGACAAATATCAAATTTTAAGTAAGTGGTATAGTTTAAAACATAAACAAGGGAAATTTAAAAACTTTAAAAAAGCAGTTGAAAGTGAGCTAAAATTGGCCTTTACAATTTATAAGAAAAGAATCTTGGTAAATTTAATCTTTTCTCCACTTCTAAAATGCTTACTTTAACCTTTTTTTCTGTCACATCTAATAGAATATTTAAATTTGTGCACAATATTTTATTTGTCAGCTAGTCTGTGAAAATGAAACAACTCAGAGAGTGACCTTTAGCTTCCACAAGGGAGGTTAATTTGTTATAGTTACAAAACCTCAAAATGTGCAAGTAGTCTAGGATAAGAGGGAATCAGTAATAAATCTGAACTTTACAATGTTTACAGACATTTTACAAGTGTATTTTAATATAAAATTTTGATTTACGACATATTACAAGATATTGTTTTTGTTCTCCCTTAAGTATAATTTCAATAACCCTGTATCCCTGTGGTATATTTTGGATTATTGCTTTAAAACTAATGTTTTGAAAACAGAAACTACATCTTTGGTTTGTTTCCTGCACAATAGTTTGATTGTGCTGAAAGCATTTGCTGAAAACTTTCATGATTGACATTCACAAGAAAATTTATTCTTTGATCTCAAAAGTTACACAATATAGCTCCTGTGAGGGAAAAATAAAATAATCTTTTAGTAGTATTATGGCTTCTTCATTGCTACCTAAAATTGTGCTATATTTATTAATTTGATGTTAATAAAAATTACTAAATTGATACTACATATGTAGCACCTGGACACAAAAACTCACTGGGCAATTAAAGTGTGAGCAATAGGTTATATATATACCAGCACTATATTAAATTTCATTTCATTGAAATGATTTATTTTTGTAACAGCACAATAAAATTAAGGTGTAGTGGCTGTTATTTGTCTGTTATTAAGAGATTTCTGAGTACCTTAGTGCAAGTAACATACTAGTTATTCATAAAATAATGTTTACAAATATAGAACAGAAAATGTTAATTTCTAGTTCAAAAAACCCACACATAGATAACATTCATTTAACAAGTATTTAAAGAGCTCCTTTCACTTTTTTATTTAAATATAATTTTATATTTGCTAAAAAGTTTTAAAAATAATAGAGTTCCCATATTCCCTTCAACCAGCTTTCTCCTATTATCATCTTACATATTCATAGTACAATTATTACTAAGAAATTAATATTGATATAATACTATTAACTAAACTACAGACTTTATTCAGATTTCACTAGTTTTCCTACTTATATATATATAGGTTTTTTTTTTCTGTTCCAGGATCCAATCCAGGATTCCACATTACACATAGCTGTATGTCACCTTAATCTCTCGTCTCCTCCAATCTGTGACAACTCCTCAGTCTTTTTTTGTTTTACATGATGTTGGTATTTTGAAGATCGGATATATTGTGGAATACCTCTCAATTTGGTTTGTATAATGCTTTTCATGATTAGAGCAAGCATACATTTTTTGCGAAAGAAGTGAAGAAGTGCTGCACCCTTCTCAGTTCATCTTATCATGGGGTGCATGATGTCTAAAACCCATAACAGGTTATATTAACCTTGATCACTTGGTTAAGATAGTATCTCAGTTTTCTCTACTGTATGAAGAGTTTTTAATACCATTCTTTGTCCTCAACTAGCCTATCGATAGAAGAGAAAAAAAATCATTAATATAATACATCATAAATTTGATAAAGAAATGTTTATTGTTAAATGTTTATTGAGATTTAAAGACAGAATAGAAATTAGCCCAAGGAAAAAGGACCAGAGAGAAAAATAAAAATATGTTTCAATCATAGTATTTAGGATATGTAAAGCCACAGATGTTGGAGAACTGTAATCAGTTAAAGATGCTTAAGATATATATTATTTATTGGTGAATCTAGACATTTAGGCTAAAGCAGTTGTCAGGAGTAAAATTTTGACGTATTGTATGCTCTGCTGAGAAGTTGGATAATATTCTATGGACTTCTCATTTAAAAAAAAATCTAAAATTTTGAGCGTGGTAATAAATTTTTTGAACAATATTATCTCAAGCTTCTTTTCCAGTTTTATCCTCCACTAAACCCCACTATACATGTTGTGGTTGCCAGTATTTATGGCACTCAGATCTACCATATATTTTAGACTTCTGTGTTATTACTTTAGCCTGTGATACTATTCTTTTCTGTTGAGAAGAATTCTACTTTTTAAAAAAATTCCAGGACAATTATCAACTTCTCTATAATAACATTTCTTATTTGGGATACAGTATAAGGTTTCTATCTATAACATACATCACAGTATGGTTTTTACAAATGTATTTATGTCAACCCAACATAATATGAGTAATTTGAGTGTAGAAATAGCATCCACATGCTTTTTTACAGTTCCTATTTTATATCTCAATGTTTGGCTTAAGGTCAGAGTCCAATAAGTAACTAGTAAATAAATAAATAAATAAATAAGCAAACAAGTACTCAGTTAATAAAAAGCTATTTTTAGTCATTTTTGTAAGAGTTAATAAAATAATTCAGTTCAAGAGCATTATTCATGTTATTACCACAGATAGAATCAGCATAGAGAGAAAAATTAATATGATTTCTAATTTCCTGTCATAAATATTCAGTGGCATTTGGTGAGATTGCAAATGATTTTTAGTTTCCTTCACAGTTTATACATTAAAATCAAATTTTATAATTATAATAAAATAAATATGCAACATATTATCACTGAGGTTGTTAAAGGCAAAGACATTGAAAAAAATTTAGATTTTTCTGATTTTTTTCAGTACTTTAACATAATAAGCATCATTAAAATTAAGGATCCAAACTCTTTTCAATTGATGAATAAGGTAATTATTCTCACGTTACACTCGAGAAAGAACAAATGTTACTTAGAGGATATAATATAAATCTGTACATTTAAGCAGTAGTTTATTAATGGTAAAATACTATTGATCTGAGTAAAGGTTTCAGTGAAGTATTTACTTTGGTCAGTTTCTGAAAATTTTCCTTTAAATCAAAGAAACAGCTTAGCTCAATTTGTCTCTGAACTCTCCCAGATTTTTTACAGAATTAAATTTGAGTTAATGTCAATGAGGTTTTTAAGCAGTGTTACATCATCTCATGTGAAAATTATGAAATCAAACGCAAAAAAATTGAGTCAGTTGTTTAATGTTACTACAAAGTTCATGTTGCTTCTTTTATAAAACATGGATCACTATGTTTTACATAGAAGGTACGCTGAGAAATTAGCAAGATATTGAGAAAATTATTAGGGCTGCAACCTTATTTTTACTAAGTTGATTTTAACAGCATGTCTTAAAAATTATACTTCCTGTTGATTATACTTGCAGAGAAAATTTAAATAGCGACAATGATACAGAAACAGTCAGGGCCAAGAAATAAACAGTTATAGTGACATAATTGCTTATTTTAGAAAAACTAGTGAGCAAGGTAATCCAATGATTGGGATAGGTGGGAATACAAGTATGACAAACAAGGTAAACATAAAAGAAGTATTACATAATCAAATAAGGATAAATCATTATTTCTAGTGTTACAAACAAAACATTCTTAGATTGGCAGAATCAGAGAGATTAATTGATTAAGAGAGTTCTCACAGAGTAAAAATACTGAAAAGTAAAAGTAAAATAATGTCAAATAGATCATAAAATCCTGAACAGAAACTATGTAAAAGATAACAGATGTTACTGAGCTTTTGTTAACCTGGAGTTCTTAAACAGAATGAATGTTGTTTGCATTTACCTTCTAGAATAAGCAAAATCCCACTCATATGCTGCTGGTCCAAGACCAAAGTCAGTAACCGAGTTCCAAATAATGAAAAAGAAAACAGAATAAAAAGATAAGTTATGGTAAATCCTTACAGGAAAAAATAAAATCTGAGTTGAAGACAAAATTCAGAACAAAAAATAAGCAGATTTGCCAAGGTTATGACTTCTTTTAGATTTGTGTATTGATGGACATAAGTGCTTTATTATAGTTTTGACTGCTCTTCTGGAGACACTGTTTAAAAAGCACAACTAAAGAAAGGAATGAGAATATAATTTAAGCTTTTAAAAAGAGAATTTAGTTGCAAAAAATAAAGATTTCATAGTGCCTTCTCACAGAAAATAAAACTGCATGAGAATTTTCTGTGAGGCATACTTGAATGGCAACCAGCCTGTATGGGAAAACATAATGATGATGATGGTTGTAGAAGATTCTAGGTATTAAGTTACAGGTAAAGAAGAATATAATGTTGTTCTTTCTGAAAAATTTCTCCTAGGATATGACAAAAGTATTTATTTTAGATTAACTTTATAAATCACTTTCATAAAGCATGAAACTAATGAAAAAGGACACAAGGTGACTATTTCTTAGACAAATCATGCCAAACTGTGTCAAAGGAACATAGAATATTTAAAAAATAATAATTTTTTTCAAACTATCCTTGTGTTTTAAAATGTATGTTAGAATTATGAATGTCCTGCAGAGGAATTTGCTCAAATAAAATGTACTAAAAATATACACTTTTTGTTCTTCCAATAATAGAAACAAGAAAAGAGTAGCTTTCTGTTTTAATTTCACAGCTCTCCACTACAGGGATTGGAATTAGATTAAAGGTGTCAAAGTTAAACAGAAATTTGCATTATATTTTCAAATCATATAAATAAGACATGTATGTAGAAAAATATGTATCTTAGCATAAGATTTTCATGTTAACACATATAAATGATGAGGTATTTTAAAGTGTAATTACATCATTTTGAAATCATAGGTTTTCTAGAGCTAGTTTTCTGATGTCATTGACTATTTCCATCCTTTGGTGGAAAATTATATTATAGGTAATTCCAAATGTGCCTAATTTTCAATAAAATAAAATAATATATTTTTTCAAGTTATATGTTTTCAACCATTGCCACATTTTTCAATAAATATTTTCCTTAATGGATTTCTACTCATTGTTTATAGATTTTTCTTTGCTTCCTGTACCCAGACCCACAGTCATGCCACCTGTGAAATTGTCCTTGAAGCAAATTGTGAAAATAGAAAATAAAAACAAAGTAGAAAGTACTGTTAAAAATAATAGTAATATTTATTGCATGCTTCATATATGCCAAGAATTTAACTATTTTGTTTCAAACTTCACTATAGCCATTTGAGATACAAGTTTTGTTTTTCTTGTTTTTTTTTTTTTTTTCGATTTGACAGGTTAGAAAACTAAAGCTCAGATAGGTTAAGCTTGTTCAAACAAATTCTACTAATAATTGATGAAGCCAAGATCCTACCTAGGTCCATCTGGCTCTAGAGACCAAGTTCTTAACCACAGTAGAGCAGAGAGAAAATTAGAGGCTAATATTTTGCAAAATGAAACTGGAAAAAGACTTTCTCAAATATAGGAGGCATATTTGGCCACCCACAAAAAGAAACTCAAATGCAGATGTTTTGCATTGCAAAATATTATTTACATTGAAGATTATCTCCAAAATATTTCTCAGGAGTGCTAAACTAATCCCTGAGATATTTCTCAAGACAAATACATTTAAAGAAACTGCTTCAACCTGTAGACTAAGGTTCTGTCTAATATTTAGGATAATTATAAATTTTAGTGGCTTTTATAAAGAATGGTTAATTAAACTGGTATCCCGACTCATCTTTCTCAGAAAATGTTCTAATACTCCTTGAAAGTGCCAAGGAATACTAATATTTCAGAAAATAACTGTGTAATTTTGAAGTATGTCAAAACAGCTCTTTAGTTATTCTTTGTCAAGTATCCTTGAGTCAAATCTGCATTCTCATATCAGCCTTTGCATTTTACTACTTGGTCAAGACCTATGTTCCTACCTACAGAGATATTTATATTGACTTATTTCTACTAGAGAAAAAGGAAGGAAGGAAGAAAGGAAGGAAAGAAGGAAGGAAGAAAGGAAGGAAGGAGAGAAGGAAGGAAGGAAGGAAGGAAGGAAGGAAGGAAGGAAGGAAGGAAGGAAGGAAGGAAGGAAGGAAGGAAGGAAGGAAGGAAGGAAGGAAGGAAGGAAGGAAGGAAGGAAGGAAGGAAGGAAGGAAG
>PVKZ01006147.1:0-39766 GCA_004027375.1 Macroglossus sobrinus
AGGCGTCGCGCCTGGCGCACTACAACAAGCGCTCGACCATCACGTCGCGGGAGATCCAGACGGCCGTGCGCCTGCTGCTGCCCGGCGAGCTGGCCAAGCACGCCGTGTCCGAGGGCACCAAGGCCGTCACCAAGTACACCAGCTCCAAGTGAGCCCCTGTGCGGCCTCCCTTTAACCCAAAGGCTCTTTTCAGAGCCACTCACTTTATCCCAAAGACCTGTAAGTCACCGGACTGGGCGAAAATGTAAGGGGCCCGGAGTAATAAGTGAACTCGCATGTGCTTCCCCCCTGTAGTTTGTAAATCTTGGCAATTAAGCCGGCAGCTGGACCATCTTATTTGGCTTCTAGGAACCAGTAGAGAAAGGGCGGCCTGGCCCAGGTTCTGGTCTGATTGTACCAAGAACAGCCTGGAGGCTTGTACGTAGCCCGTTTTCGGTTTCATTTTTCCATGAAGGCCCAGTAACACCCACGCAGATTTACTAACCCAACTTTAGCTAAGTATTAACCTCTTCAAGGTCAAGAACTCTGTCAGCCGGTAGTTTTTGATCAAGCTTTTTCCAGGGTGTAAAGCCCCGGACAGCAGGCTGGCCCGAGGCTGGAGGAAGCTGGAGAGAGTCCATTGTTATGTAAATTTCCCAAAGGGCGGTGGTTCCCCCCAGGTTGCAGTGATGATGGCTCTGCCTGCTCTTACATCTTTCCCTTTTAACCCCCCGGGGCTCCCCGAGTCCCCCACCCAACCTCCTAGCCGTGGAATGACCTTGTCCCTAGTTCATTTCCTGGGGCTTTTGGTGAGAAGAGTTACAAGGGTGTAATGTTTATGTGCTCATTCGCCTGTCCCTGGTTTTATCCTACTGTCACCTGTGAAGGACTCTTGCTTACAGCGGAATGCCTGTGTCAAGGCTGGGTGGCCCCTTACACACACAAATAAATGCCACACATCTGGATCCCCATGTGTCTAGTTCCAAGCACTGTACCCTGTAGTATCTACTAGCTTTTTATTTCTTTAAGGAAGAGGCTGGTTGCAATGTTAAGGATGGGGAAATGGAGCATTAGAAGAAGAGAAGAGTAAGACTGGCCAGCAGACACACGTGTTCTTCGGCGCTCAGGGAAGTCCCTCCACCAGGCACAGTCCCTGACATGCTCCATACACGTCACCACGTATAGGGATGGGGATGCACAGGTTCATGGTGAGGTTTGCAGTGTAAAGATCACGGGCAGCGGGTCTGTCTTCTCAGCCCTGCGGCATGAGGCGGGACGCCCTGGGCTGAGACCACCTGGGCTGGGACCACCTGGGCTGGGACCACCTGGGCTGGGACCACCTGGGCTGAGACCACCTGCTCCAGGTCTTTCCCCTGCAAGTGCCTCGCACCAGGTCCCTGTGGACGCAGACGGTGACTCCATGGAGTGTGCGAAGAGATTCCCAGAAGCCCACAGCCTACGTCCCACTAAGCATGTGATTCCGTCCTGCTCTCCAAGGCTGATGTTATATACATTTTAAACAATGTATTCATAAAAGGAAACAAAAGCAGGGTTTAAGGGGGCGTTCCTCGGGGGCAGGACACTATGTGAGCACTCCCCTACCTCTGACACAGGAGTAACAGTGAGTAAGGAGCACATGGCTGCCGGGGTGGACAGTAAAATGACACAGATGACGAAAGCTCTTAGGGCGGTGTCTGCGAGCTGAAAGTCCTCCGAAGCATTCGCTGGGCCAAAGGCCTCTGTTGAAGGGTCATCAGGGAAGGTGTCCTTGGGCCCGCCCATGGTGGCACCTGAGTCCCGAGGCCTTCGCCAAGGCAGAGGGGACCAAAAAGCCTGCTAACAACTGGCACCCATCAAAGTCCCCTCTCTGGTGTGAATGACAACGCAAAGCCCTCTAACGGCCTACGACCCTCTCTAGGGCTATCTTGCCCCCTGAGCCATGTCAAGGACATGCCAGTGTCTGGGAGACTCCCCTGCCCGGGTGACCGCTCATGAAGCACTAGGACGGGGGCCTGTCACTGACCAGCCAGGTGTGCGGGGCTGTGAAGCAGGGACTCTGGGAAAAGCCCGCCCCCCGGGGCTGCTTCATGGCCCCGTCATTCCTGCGGCCTCTGCCCGACCTCACCGCGGAGTCAGCTTCAGAAAAGCAGCCACGCTTCTAAAGCTCCAAGGGAATCGAGAAATTGTTGTCCACAATCCTTCCCAGAGACGCCCGAGGGACTCCTGCAGGGTCGCCGGCCACTCAGAAGGCTGCTGTCCACCTCATTTCGTGAAAGAACTACCCTCGTGTCACTTCAAAGGGGATGGGGATGAACGCGAAAGAAATCTGGTCCTTTATGCCAAACTTTTAATGTTAAGAAAAACTTACTACACTGACCTTATTCTTCTCATTTTTACATGGAATAGAGAAAATTGTAACACTGACTGACGCTATCCGTGGATGGGCTTTTGGAAACCACCGATTTGTTCCAACCCCTTCATTTCAAGATTGAAAAGTGTCTCTGAGTCCACTCAGCGGAGCAGAGGAGGCGGGGTCAACGCAGATTTCATGCCTTTCCCTTGCATACTCACAGAACCTAACACAGCTGTGAACACAGGTGAGCTTCAGCCACACGTGACAAGATGGCAACTTCCTGTTCCCTGAACAAAGCAACCCCCAGAGACTGGATGCACTGTAATGCCCTGTCCATGTAGTCAGGTCCGTCGTGCTGTGATGATCCCCAAATCCCAGGGATTTACTACAATGAAGGTTTACGTGTCGCCTGTCATGTTTTTGGGTTGTGGGTCTGCCGTGACCTGCACACCCAGGGGGTTAATAAGTGACAGGGACGAGGAAAGGACGGAGGAAAACACAGAGACGGTGTGTACAGAAGCCGACGCCAGGTGGGACGCTGCACTCTGCTAAGATACGGTGGCCCGGGGCAAGGTCAGCGTGTTTATTACATGCTTTTGAAGGTCGAGGAGGGGGTGGGGGTCCCCTTCTCAGGACTTGAGACTTGCTGGCAGCAGTAATTTCCCAAGGCCTGTCTGTACCCGCTTATCTCTGCTAAACCAAGGGCAGCTGTCTGTTCACGGTGTTGCTTCTCTGCCCTTGGCGGATTCTAACACAGCCGAGCATGGCTCTGCCAGTGCTTGGGCCGCAGGCCGGGCTCAGATGCGGCTCAGATCCGGCTCTCTGCGTGGGCCAGGTCCTGTGCCCCTTCCACCCGTCTGTCTTCTCCATCCTAGGAGCCATGCTGAGGGATAGACACGGCCCACGCAAAGGCGCTCGGCTCTGCTCAGGGGTGGTGCTTGTCACTGTCATACACATGTGGTGACCAGAGCAAGTCAAAAGGGCAAATCAGAATCTCCGGGCTGATGATTTCTTCATCACGGTGTAAGCGCTATTTGCACAGCAGCGAAGAAACGCCAGTTCGTCAGACTCGGACAGTGATGTGTCCTCCGGGTCCACCGTCCCGGATCAGAGGCCGGTGAGGCCACGAGAAGCAGCGAGGCAGCGGGTCCCACAGGGAGGCTTCGGGAAGCTGAGATCTCCCCGGGACCTTGAGCCAAATGTTGGGGACGGGGGTGCCTTGGGGCACGGTGTCGTCATCTGTCCCCAAACGGACCCTTCCGTGGCTCTAATGTCAAGATTGAGTGAAAGGTACAGTTTTGTCGCATGCCCTCGTTATTGAGAGCAGTTCTCCACACCTGTAAAACATGGACAATGTTCATCCCACTTGTTCTGAGAACTGCAGGAGAAAGCTCTGAGTTGTGAATCCCCACATCGTGAGGACAGAGCGAACGTTCCTTGTTTATCCCTCCCGGGGGCTCAGCTCTCGAAACTGCTTCTTTGTCACCAAACCTCTTTCACGAGATCTCGTCCGATCTCGTGGCTTTCTCGCTCTGACAGCAGTGATTGATGTCCCAGCAGCTCCCACTGCGCTCCCAGCCCAGACCCCTTCCCTAAACTGCAGCCGCATCTCTCGTATCCTCCTCTGACGTGTATCACAGGGACCTCAAATTCTGCGTGTCCAAAACTAAGCCTGGGATTCTCCCCAAACCTTGTTCTTCCCATATTTTCCTCCCGTTTTAGAAACGGGCATCTCCATCCCAGATGCTGTGGCCAAAATCACTCGCATCGTGCTCAGAAAAAAAACTGACAAACCGACCCTCAAAATACAAACGGATTCCAGCTGCTTTTCAGTCTCCGACACGAACACGCTGGCCCGGGACCCTGTCACCTCTCACCTGCAGTATCGGAGTAGCCTCTGAGCTGATCTTGCCTCTCCCCGGCCCACCACAGTCTGGTCACCAGTATCCAGATAGATCATTCAGAAATATAAATCAGATCACATCCATCCTCTGCTCAAGACCGTCCGACGGTTCCCTCCCTACTCAGAGTGAAAGTCAGTGTTACTTTTGTTAGGACCAGGGTCTCAAGGTCTGGGCAGTTCTTACCAGATGCCGCTCTTGCTAAATGTTAAAATGTAGCACAGTGTTTTGCAACTGGATGAGCCTGACCAGAACCCAAGAGGGTAAGTTTATCCAACTGCCAAGAAGAAACAGACATGCAATTAACTAACCGAATACTTTGTGTCAGTAATGGCTAAGCCTCCCTTCCCAGAGCTTTGAAAGTTATTCCCCTGCCTCCTGCACTTGTCACAAGTAAAACTAAACATTTCCTTCCTCCAAGAGGTGTTCCTTCGGCTCAGACACTCCAAGCGGCAGACCCACTGTGTTCGGTTGTACATCGTGGCCTCCAAGGTCACACAGGAACTGTCACCTCCCTTCCTGTCCCAAATCTTCTCCCTTTTTCCTCCATACCCCCTCCCACACCCTGTGCCCAGACACCTGTAACTCCTTGCTACCTTCAGGCTTCCCTTCTTGGTCTTCCTTCTATCTGACACTTGGCTTTCTCAGTTTCCCCTCAATCATTACTTTACTGGTAAAGCCATTCGTGACCACACCATTTAAAATATCCCCTCCTTCCCCCACGCTTTACACCTTTCCCGGTCTTTATAGAGCACTGAGCACCATCTGACACACCATATGTTTTGCTTTCCCAAATATAAGATAAGCTCCATGTATATAAAAATATTGTTTTGTTCACTGTTGTCCGCTGCTACAGTTCCCAGAGCATAGGACAGTGTGCCTGGCACAAAATATGCACTCGGGTGTTTTGTGTGTTTGTTCGTTTGTTAAATTAACATCCTCACATAAGATTATCTCAAACCGGTGCCTGAACTTTAACTACAACGGACTCTTTTCCTATGTAAGCACTTGCGTCCATACCTTTAAAAAGAGATGAGGTTTAAAATGACTCCACTGATTTTCCCAGTCTCAGAGTATCACCCGACAGGTCACTTGCTGGCCACAGGAGGAAAAGCCCTATTTTACTATGCAACTAATCACCCCCAAAACCAGTGACAGATCTGTCACCTCCAAATTGGGCGAGCCGGGCATCATGTGTCCTGATACGGTGCAGTACTGTGTACTGTGGGGGCTAAAAAAAGTTTTAAAAATTTTTAAAAAGATACTTTTCCTCCCACCTTCTAAGTTCTTCTAGCCGAGCTAATAATCAAATTCGCAGAGACACATTTAACAGGAGAAAATGAAACTTTTAATGCGTGTGCATGGGAAAGTCACACAGAGCATGAAAATTCCAAGGACAGTGAGGGAACACGGGTTATGAGTGACATTTTTGGACAAAGGAGAAGGGCGGGAGGATTTCAGCAGCGAGACTGGGAGTTTCCAGGTGGTTGAGGAAGAGCTGGGCACGAGGCAGGCAGACAGTGGTAGGCGACTCAGAAACGGCGGGCCGCGGGCATACGGCTGACAGGCCTCCGCCCGAAGCCTCCTCCTTACTCCACTTAACTCCAATCAGGCTACGGACATCTGAAGGTTTCCTTCCTAGAGCAGGTTTTTCTGGCTGAAAAGGGAGTGTGTGTCAAAGATTCTGCGTGTTTTATTTTTTTAATGACCAGCTTAAAATCAATATCCCAAAAAGGCAGTTTTTAAGTGGCAAAATCATGGTCCCCTGATCAGAAAACGAACGTGATTTCAGTCGAGTCTATTGAAATCACTTCTGCCTTGAAGGGCATTCAGGGCACAGAAGTTCAGTTAAATGACCCCATCAGTCAAAAAGATAAACCGGTCAGATCTCAGCAATTCAATGTCAAAAAAAAAAAGTTAGGATGAGGGGGAGAGGAAAGGCTGTTTTCTGATGGCCAGGAGACATATGAAACAATGAGCAAGATCACATCATCCTCAGAGAAATGCAAATTAAAATCCCAATGAGCTATCACCTCATGCCTGTCAGGTTGGCTATCATCAATAAATCCAAAACATGTATGGGCAGGGCTGTGGAGAAAAGGGAACCCTCATACGCTGTTGGTGGGATTGCAAACTGGAAAACAGTTTGGAGGCTCATCAAAAAATTTAAAATGGATCTAACTTTCGACCCAGCCATTGCACTCCTGAGTATTTATCCCAAGAAAACCAAAACACTAGTTCATACAGATCTCTGCACCCCTGTGTTCACGGCAGTGCTATTTACAATAACCAAGATACAGAAGCAGCCTGCGTGCCCAGCCACAGATGATTGGATAAAGAAGTTATGGCACATATATGCAATGGAATATTATTCAGTTGTGTTTTTTTTTTAATGAATTTCTACCCTTTGGAATAACATGGACCTAGGGGGTATTATGCTGCGTGAAATAAGTCAGACAGACAAAGACAAATACCATATGATCTCATATGCGGAATCTAAGGAACAAAACAAATGAACGAACAAAACCAGGACAGACTCGCAGATACAGAGAATGAACTGGTGATTGTCAGAGGGAAGGGGATTCAGGGGGACTGGGTGGAAAAAGTGAAGGGATCAGTAGTTACAAAAGAATCACAGGGATGTAGCGTGCAGCATGGGGAATACAGTCAATATAATATGGTGATGCGTCTCTGTGGACCCAGAGATAATCGAATAATTGAATAAATTGAATATATTTATGTAAATACATAAATTTATATTTATATAAATCATATAAATATCTAACCATTGTACCATATACCCGAGACTAACATGAAATAATTAAAAATTAAAACATGGAAAAAAAAAAACTTTTCTATTAAGAGACCTCAGCCAGAACCAAAGGTGCCATTGGGTCCACCTCTGAGCAAACCAGAGAGCAAAGACGTTTGGGGCATAATAGGGATTTTTTTTAATGAGATCTGGGTGCTAAATATTAAAGAATTTGGTTTTAGATAAGTGATTACATGGAAGGTTTTCTCTTTTCTTTTTTTTAAATAGTATATCCCCTAATAATTTGGGGTGAACTATCCTGGCAGCTGTATGCAGGCTTTCAAAAATGCTGTCAAGTCTGCTTAATAATTGGGTTGAGGCGATTAACCCCCTCCTATCTCCTTGACGTTTTCGCAACAGTGAGAAATGTGTTCGTCGCCACGCTGATACCTGCCAGCTGTCCCCGCGCGCGCGTCCCGACCCCCCGGCGCCTCGCGTGCAGCAGACGCGTCCTCGGCGGGGAGCAGCGACACGTCTCCTGCCGGGCTCGCCCTGCGCCGGGAGTCCCCCCGCCCGGCGGGCCCTTTGTCCCCAGTCCGCCGCCATTTTGAGTGCGGGGACACAGGCGGGGAGGGAGGCCCCTCCGCCACCTCGAGGGCAGTGCGACCCGACTGCTCCCTTAGAGTTCGCGACCCAAGCGCACGCGACTTCCCAGTCCCCGTGCTCGGGACGCGCGGAGGAGGCGGCGTGGGGCGGGGGACGAGGCCTCGCCAGCTGCTTCGCGGCGGCCCCAAACTTTAACATGTCCAAGCGGAGGGGGCAGCGGGTGAGGCCGGAGTGAGCCGATCGTCCCTGACGCCGTTCGGGAAGCTCCGTGTCGCTTTATAAGGACACGATTGCCGCAAGGCAACAAAAATAGGAGCTTAACCCCTCCAACCCTTACAGTCAAACGCAGGAGTTTAAAGTTGGCTTGCGATCGCTTTAACAGCAATCAGAAAGCTCGTGTAAGTGCTACGCTCTCGAAAACATGACCCTTAAGAGATTAAAAGAATCCAGCAACTTTACAGACACATGCAGGCGGCCGGAAAGGGCCTTTGGTGGAGAAGAACAAGTCGCTGACACGCGCGACGTGGGCCCGGGATCCGCAGAGGCAGCGCGCGGCTGCGCGGACGCCCTGGCGCCGCAAGAGGGCGCAGCTGCCGCCGGATGCGAAGCGGGGCCCGGGGCTGAGCGCGTTAGAGACCCGCGTTAGGGCCGCGGCTCCCCCCAGCGGGCCGCAACTGACAAAGCAAACAGCGAGGCCCCCGGCGCAGGGAGGGGACCAGGGAGGGGCGCGGCGGGCGGAAAACCGCAAAGGTGGGTCAGTTTCAAAGCCGGGCCCGGCGGGCGTGGGTGGTAACGACGCTCAGCGCTTCAATGTAGCAATTAGTGCACACGCCGCCCGCGGCGGACTCATTAGCAACTGACACCCACCGTTTTATTGCAGCCGAACAGCTCTTCCGAGAGAAAGTGGGCGGCCCTGAAAAGGGCCTTTGAGGGAGAAAGGATGAGGTTAGAGAAGCCGGGTGATCTAGCCCCCGAAGCCGTAGAGCGTGCGGCCCTGGCGCTTGAGAGCGTAGACCACGTCCATGGCCGTGACCGTCTTGCGCTTGGCGTGTTCCGTGTAGGTGACGGCGTCCCGAATCACGTTCTCCAGGAACACCTTGAGCACCCCGCGCGTCTCCTCGTAGATGAGGCCGGAGATGCGCTTGACGCCGCCACGCCGCGCCAGGCGCCGGATGGCGGGCTTGGTGATGCCCTGGATGTTGTCGCGCAGCACCTTGCGGTGGCGCTTGGCGCCGCCCTTGCCGAGCCCCTTCCCGCCCTTGCCGCGACCAGACATGGTGGCACTGCTAAGGCGAACCTCGAAGAGAATGCCGAAGGAAGCGGCTGTCCCCTTATATACGCGGAGTGCGGACGTAATTGAAGACAGCAGGCCCGCGGGCACTTCCTCGTTCTGTAAGCCCGCCCTTCGGAACCAGCATCATTTGACGACACCGGCGGGCGGAGTCCCGCCCCACCCCCACGTTCCGCGTCCCCGGATGAGGATGCTGGGGACTTTATAACTGCGTTATCCTAAAGAAACTAACGTTTGTTTGTGTAAGATCCTCCAAGCCTGTACAGAACTTTTCATTTGAGTTTATCTGAGCCAAACTGACACCATTGCTGGGGAGCAAGATCTCAAATGCTCCGGAGAGTGACAGTTCCGCAGTTTCCCAGGAAAGTGAGGCCTGTTCCGGCAACAAAGCCGGCCCGACGGACCCACCGCCAGCACCCTATTCTAAAATCCGCAAGCCTCGCCCTCTCCACAGCGAGCGAGGGAAGTCTGACCCAAACAGTGAAAGGCAAGGCCCCACCGGAACTCTCCCGGCTCGGAAGCCTAGGCCCTTCCTGGTGCGTTTAGTCTCTCTGCCCTGTGCATTGACACCTGTAATCCTCGGTCCATTACCTGCCACCCTCGCTTCTGCGCCCAGAATCCTAAGTGTGTTAATGTTCAGTTCTCTGCTCCTCATTCTGTCTTTTCTTTGGTTCTGGTAGGGACAGTATTCCAAAGAGAACTATCAAGTTGGGCTAGGGAAGTTATTGAAGTTAATAGGGGCCCTCCAGCAAGTCACTTTTAGGAATAATAGTTGCGAATCACATCTGAACTGAATTAAGAATATTATTATAGACCCGACATAACCGGTTAGCAGAGTGGCGCAGCGGAAGCGTGCTGGGCCCATAACCCAGAGGTCGATGGATCGAAACCATCCTCTGCTAGTATTTTTTTTTTTAATTTATTAATTTCCTTTCAGTTACAATTCTATGCCGTAGATTCACAGTAAAGAAATAAAACATAGTCAAGACACATGAGCGAGGAGAACCAATGTTCTCAGGTCTGAAATTTGAGAAAAATAAGGACATGCTAGGGAGGAAACTGAATTCGCTTATTACAAAATGTCGCTCGATGCAGACAGTATACACTATTTGGGCATGTCTTAGGTGCCATGAAGTCCAGTTTCTCTGCTCCGGAGTCGTAGAGTAAATGACTTTTCTCTCCATGGTGTCCCCATATGCTACAGACCGAGAAGAGTGTCAGTTCCCACCCTTCCTCACTCCCGACTCCGTGTCCCCGAAGGACCCGCATAATCCAGAGTTTCCATCTTTCCAGTTATGAAAAGCGCGAGCATCGTCGCCTCTGTGTCTTCACGTGGCTTTTTGATGTGCGGTTTGTCGAGCCCAGGACCAGGCTGACCGCTCGCGTGGCTTCCTAAGCATTTCTGTGCGGCCCTTGTTGCCGGGACCACGTGGCCTAATGGATAAGGCGTCTGACTTCGGATCAGAAGATTGAGGGTTCGAATCCCTTCGTGGTTAACTTTAGCTGCTGGCGTTTCTGTGAACAGGGACGCTATTTTTTATACAGGGGTCTGCAATCACTGGCCACCGACATCTCCTTCTCTTGTGCCCCGTCTATTTTAAAGAGGTCACTCAGGGACGAGGGGAGGCTAGAAGTCAACTGAAATCAGGCCGCCCGGTGACCTGGGGGCTCAGTGCCCCCCAGAGCTGCGTCGCGAGCGCCGGGTTGCATTCCTTGTCCACGTCCCTTCATCCGGGCTGTGCGGCCATCAGAGGGGTGCAGACGGCCTGTGTCAGGCCCGGTTCCCGAGCAGGGCCCTCAGGGCGACTTCAAAGCGCAGCGCAGGGCGTCGGAGTCCGGGTCTGGTGAGCGTTTGGCCCACGTCGAAGCGATGAATGTTAAAACGGGGCGATGACCCCTCTTCCTGCCCCGGCCCCGCAGGCCTCCCGCGTGACTCCGGTGTCCCGCAGCCGCTGGGACGTCGGGACAGTACGGAGAGAGCCCAGAGGCCCGGAGCGCCTGTCCACAACGTGTCCCCTCCCCTCGCTTCTTCGCAGTTGAGGAAACACCGACCCTTCGAGTTTGGAGGAGGTGAGGGACACGGCAAAGCTGCCCTCACGCCTTCTCCACTTCGGGACCACACAAGAGTCTGGCCCACTTTCCGTGATGTGTATTCACAGGAGTGACAGACGCCCTGGGTTTATTCTGCCTGGACAAAGTTTCACACACGAAAAGCCTTTACGTATTTGTTTTATAACTATCTGTTGAGTGTTTACAGTTGGACAGACAGGGGTATACAAGGGTGGCCCCCCTAGGACTTTATTCTCAGAGGTAAAGTGGGGAGCCAGTGACAGGAGGGATAAGGCTGTCAGGTGGCGCAGCACCAATTATCTCTGATTCTTGGTTGGAGAAAAATGAAAACACAGAGCACAAGCCCCAGTTCCTGAAACCACCTCGGGCCTCCACCTGCTCCGCCAGATTCGAACCACATGGGCCACATAAGCCGTATGTTGTTGGGGAAATTTTGGAAAACAGACACTGCTTCAAAATCTGTGCTTGTTAGGCCTCCCTCCCTGGGCTGGCTGATCACGTGTGCACAGTGGTCCCCAGGTATCCAAAGTTACAAGCCGAGCGGCGGGAGGTGAACAGGTCACAAAGACCTCGGCTCCTCAACCACTTGATCTAAAAGAACCTGGTTCTTGTGAACCTTCATAAGGAACCGCTGGGCTTGTCTGGTCTCTGCCTCGGTTTCCTCATCTGGAAAACAGAGACAGATGATAAGAGGGGCAAGTGTCAGAGAGGTCATCGTGACCGGCCCTGCAAATTTTGGTAATCTACAGGTTCCCCCGCCCCTTGCTGTGGTTGAAGGTGAGAACAGGTGACAGGTGAGATTTTTATAGGATTCTACTTTTTTAAAAAAAAAATGTGCGTGGCGGAAGATGATCCAAGAAGGAAAATCAGGCTGAGCGCTTGGAAAAGATCTTCGATTTAAATTCGCTAATATGCAGAGAGGAGGACGATGCGTTCGCGTGCGGATTCACGGGGAAGGCGTCGTCGATCTGGGCCTTGCAAATGGATTTTGCCAGAAAGCAGCGCAGACTGTCCTGGCAAGAGCAGCGACGTGAGCAAAGGCACGCGGTGGGGACCGAGTCTGCTCCCGGGGGCCGACGAAGCGCCCCTTTGGCGCGCAGCTTGGGCGGGGAGCGAGGGACACGGTGTCAGGAAAGAGCGCCTGGGACCTGGAAACGTGCCTGGCACTTAAAAGGCAACGGATACTGGACAACGCCACGGACCACGGAGCCTGCGACCTGGCGGGGCCGACGGGCGAGAAAAACGGGCGTGGGGGGGCAAAGGCCCCAGTCGCGTGTCACCGCAGCCACCCTTCAGGAGGCAGGAGTGAGGCCAGATCGCTGACCCCCTCGGCACATCGAGGTTTGCTGGGAACGAGGACTGTTCGCCAGCTCAGTTGTTTTTCTCCTACAGCCCGGATTTCCGGTCCACAAAGCACTAAAACCGCAGGTGCGAAAACGCACCTGCAGCGGAGGCGGCCGACGAGGGTGGGATTCGAACCCACGCGTGCAGAGCACAATGGATTAGCAGTCCATCGCCTTAACCACTCGGCCACCTCGTCACCCGGGACATAGGCTCTTGAAAGATATTATATTTCATGAATAAACAGAACTCTACTCTTGCAGATTCTATTTTCTGGTATGTTTTTATTGATGAAGATGTTGTCTCTGCTTGTAGAAATGGCCCTCTTGTTTTGATAAAGGAAAAAAAACTAAAGAAGAGACTGCAGTCGGGGGCCAGATAATTATGTGACACGATGAAGGTGTTAGCTAATGCTGCTTTGGTAATCCTATTGCAATATGTAAATCTTTACATGAACATGTTGTACACCTTAAACTTACACAATTTTCATATGTCAATTATATCTCAATTTTTTTTAAAAAAGTCCTTATTGTAGCGTTTATCTTATATTGGGTGACTCTGGGGAGAGTGCAAGGAAACATGGCTTTGTTCTGTGTTGCAGGTTGTCAGGAAGGGTGGGCATAATTATGTGATATCTGAATACATGTTATCTAAAGAAGCATAGAATAGAATGCAGCTGAAGCTGTCAAACTAGTGGTCCCTCATGTGAGTTGATGGCTGGTTTCTTTGCAGTTTGCACAGTGACGTTTTATCACCTGTTATTAAGCAAGATTATGAAATGTTTCCTTGATGTTGTTGTTGTTTGTCTCTGTTTCACTTCATCACCATCCGACAGTGACCTTGTCTGATGTGCCTGTTCTGAGACTGTTCCGATCAGAAGAAGAATCGCTGGGCCTAGCAATTTTCAGCAGCAAGAGCGAGGCGCCAGATGTTGATGGGGGAGTCAGTGCAAGTTTAGGGGGGGTGTCTGTACAGCCAAGCGTGTGCCCTTGGTTTGGCAAGGTCACCCAAACTGCGACCTGGAGCCCAGGTGCCAGCCGTCACACCGTGAGGCCCTTGAGGTTGGGTGTCCCCGGAAGGCTGATGTGCGCTCCTAGCAGGTCGGTTCACAGTCGTGCAGACAGCACGTTAGCTCGAGGAGTCTGAGCGGAGTCCCCAGTGGATACAGACAGGGGACCCGAAGACGGACACGGTGGCTGCAGCGCGTCCGGGGACTTCTTGTGGGCGGCGGCGGTGTTCCGAAGCTGGAGGAACAATTTAAGTGGCTCCAGGAAGGAAGGACCTGAATTAGGGGCTGCAAAACAGACACTGGGGCCAGCACCTTCCTGACCAGGCTCTGAGGACCTCTGGGCAAAGGGGACATCAAGTGTAAGGGGCAGCAGGGCTCAAGGTCAAGACAGCTTTCTTGCGTCCAGTGGCCTTCTGTTAAACTTGTTTTTGATTGGACGTAACTGGCAGCACTTGCAGCCGGATGGCACAGCTCTGGGGTGGGCCAGTGACCGAGGAGGGCCAGCAGGTGACATCGCCAAGACGGTGCTGAGGTCCCAAGGAGATGAGGACTCAAGTGGCGGCATTCGGAGGACAGGGGGCTGCCTGCCCACGGGGCCCTCCGTGAGGAGCCGCCTGGCGCAGTCCCTGCGCGTGTCCTGCATCCGGCCGACACGTGCCAAGCGGCTCCTAGGAGAAAAAATTGGCGGGAAGGGACTCTGACACGCGACCTGTGAAAACCCTGAGGCCGCAATAAGAGGATCTGTCTGGCTGGGCCGGGGAGCTCGCACAGGGCAAACGCTCTACAAGGACACAAAGGTGACCCAAAGGTGACATAAATAGGACACTTTGCAGAGGGTCCCAGGAAAGAGTAAGAAGTTGTGCGATGCTCCTCCGGGGCGGAGGGCGGCAGCGGGGAGACTCTGCACGCACCAGGGTGCACTGAGGATTGGGGGGAAGGACACTGGAGGAGGGCCCCAAAACCAGGGCAGGTCCCACCGAGACTTGAACTCGGATCGCTGGATTCAAAGTCCAGAGTGCTCACCATTACACCATGGGGCCGCGCGGCCGGGGGCGTCTCCGGGCACTCACTACAGGGCACCCCGTTTTCTTCAGTGTCTTCTGAATTATACTTTTCATCTGAAAACTATTAATTCACTTAAAAATCTACTGTATCACAGGTGGTGGCGCCTCCGTGATACACACCACGCCTGGGAACTTCCCAGGACCCAGCGCCTGTTAGAAATGGACGGAACCCGAACCCAGAACTGCGGTCCCCGGTGTGAAACGTGAACACCTGGGCACCGGGCTCAAAGCTGACCCCACGGGACCTGAGAGGACGCTGGGGAAGGCGAATGGGCGAGAGGGCGAGGTGCGGGTTCCAGAAGGCGCGGGACGCTGCCGTGCGGGACGGTGGGAGGAGGACGGCGTCCCGCTGCACGGGGGCGCAGGTGGCGACAACCTCCTCCAGGTGCGACGGCGACGGGAGGGACGAGGAAGAAACTAAAAGGGAAAGAGGTCCCACCGAGATTTGAACTCGGATCGCTGGATTCAAAGTCCAGAGTGCTAACCATTACACCATGGGGCCGCGGGTTCCCGTCTCCGCGTTTGGGCGAAGGTGTCAGCAATGGGTCGTGTGTGCTCGATTCGAGGGACTTCTGTCCCGAAGCGCCACAGAAGAGAAACGCAACCACCGCGACGGTCGGGAAGCCGAGCAGAACCTCCCCTTTGCTTGGAACGTCCCTCAGGCCCAGGAAAGCCGGGTGCCCGCGCTCCCCGCAGAACCAGAACGGCGCGTCCCCCCAACTCCTCCCCTGATCGTGAAGTCGGGGGACAGCGTCCGCGCTTCCTCTCCTGGGACAGCGACTCCGGGTCATCCAGCGCGCTCGGGAGGAGAACGATGCCCTGATGACCCGCATGGTTAGAAGAACGTCGCGTGGAAGAAACGAGAGGCGGGCGACGAGCGGGGCTCAGACCTCAGCTGCATGTGGGACACGGAGCGCGGTTCAGAGAATTAAACCCGAGCATCTTTCCACCGGCCTCGGAAAGCACCGTGTTGCCCAAAAACATTTCCAAAAGTTCCCTCTCCCTACTGTCCCCCTCAGGGACTAGAGCTGTCTGCGGCCAATTTAATGGAGAAATAAGGTAACCGGAAAAGCGGGGTTTCGCGTCGTGTTTGTGCTTGAATTTCGCGCTGGGCCACGAGGCATCCCCGGGAGGAAAACGCAGCTCCGTAGCCGGCAGGATTCGAACCTGCGCGGGGAGACCCCAATGGATTTCAAGTCCATCGCCTTAACCACTCGGCCACGACTACACGACTACGACACCGTTCTGCATAACATCCCATGAGGAATAGGGTTTATCCATAAGAAGTTGTTTCTGTCATCATCTATTAAAAGATGGAGATTTGGGAGATCGCGGTGAAGATTACCAACGTTCTAACAAGTTTCTACACAGAGGTAAGAGACACACATTCCCATCCATAACAGGTGCGCTGGTCCCCAGATCTGACAGTCACAGGACTCGCGGAAGTAAAAGGAGTAGCAGTTACCGAAGCTAAGATCGGAAGTGGGTATTTCTAACAAATTCCCTTGACACATCTCAAACCTCCTGAGCTGGTGCACAGACCCTAATCGGACGGTGGGATGAACCAATCATTTTCCCTAAAATCTTATTTTGATTAAAAAGTCTGGATAGCAGAGGATGGTTTCGATCCATCGACCTCTGGGTTATGGGCCCAGCACGCTTCCGCTGCGCCACTCTGCTCACCGAGGTACCTAACTTTCTTAGATTTCACTCGAGGGATACACTGCGGACCCTACATTTTGGGTGATTTATGGATGTGTTCTAGTGGCTGCTCCTAATGATGGGAACAGCACCTTGATGTTTGTACGTGGCTACACTCCACCTCCAAATACTACTGGCTTAGAACTCACCTTCCGAAAGACTCCAGTCTTCAGATCCAGTTCCGATATGGCAACGTTTCAAGTTTTTGGAAAACCAAACGCATGCTATTCGGTATAATTTGTAATGATGAAATTGCAAAAGGAAGGCTAACGTTGGCTTTTCTCAGGCACACCCGGATATCAGAAGCACAGTCAGTTTAAAATATTTTTTTCGTGTGGAATTTAACTGGAAACAAACATTGGCTCCCACCCCGAGAGGGTTAAAAAGTTGTAGTTGCATTGGCCGGGAATCGAACCCGGGCCTCCCGCGTGGCAGGCGAGAATTCTACCACTGAACCACCAATGCTTCGTGGAAAAGCCTCCTCTCCACTGTTCTTATATAGCTATCTTTATAGTGTCAGTAAATTGTGAATGAAATAATGAGGATTTATGTTTTCTCCCCCGATTTCTAAAAGTCCCTTCCACCTTGATCCATGTGTTTATCGTACTGAAGGAATCCAAAACAAGCTACGGTGACAAAAAATTGTCTTGAACAGAAGGCATTTGTGTTCCTGAAATCTCTATCCACCCAAAAGCGAAGCCTTCCAAAAGCACCCAGTTGTCACACTCCATCCCCTGGAGCAACTATCTTCTTTTCTGGGAGAGAAGTTATTGCAGGGAATAAAAATACATTTCCTTCTACCATCTAAATTCTTGGTTGGGACCCCTGTGACAGAAACCTGATCTCTTCTCCTAGGGCACCAACCATTTTGGACCGGGGCCCAGCCAGACGACCTCACTGCACTTTACTCAGCTTTTGAAAAGCCCCGTCTCCGAAGACAGTCCCAGCCTGGGGTCGCGGGGGTGGGGAGGGGAGGACGACAGAACTCAGTTCCCAGCAGGCGGTTTGCTGATGAACCTCCTGCGGAGCGTCCCCGAGCCTGGCACGGGGCGGGGACGCGGCGGGCGGTGACAGCCTGGCCGCCTCGCTGCCCTCCCACTCCGCTGGTTCAGGGGGCCTCGGCTCATGAGCCCCTTCCTCTCTGCGGCTTTTTCCCCGACTCCCACCGAAAGACAAAGCGCTCGGCCATGGGTCGCTGGAGTACTATGTCCCCCTCCTGGCTAGTGGCCCCCATTGTAGCTGTACAGCATTTCTAGTTTTGACCGTTGCGTTCAGCTTGTTCCCGGTTGGAGGCGTTGCAAATGCCTTGGCTGACAATTCCATCATACCGCTGCAGTCACTGCCCCGAGATTGTTTTTTTCAACAAATTTTCTTTACACACCTAGCTCACCATGGGAGGACCACGTGGCCTAATGGATAAGGCGTCTGACTTCGGATCAGAAGATTGAGGGTTCGAATCCCTTCGTGGTTGACTGGTCCCGTTTCATTTAACGTACCGCACACGTTCATCTATTACTTAGCTCTATTTTCTCGGTTAACAAAGTCAGTAACCTGAAATCTCCCCCTTCACCTTAACAATCTACCCTCCACGTGTTTCTCCTCCGCACCGTCTCCTTGGTTTTGTTTCTGTCTTCTCCAAGCGTCCGTTTGTCTCCATAGTATCCGGGGCGGGGACGGCGGGGGGAGGGGAGTCCACGCCAACACGAGTAGAGAAATGGTAGAATTAGAACTCACCACCTGCGATCCCCAGAAAGTCCACAGACCCTGGCCAAGAGCCTTCGCGACCTTGAAACCCTTAGGGAAAGATGCTCTGGGAGCAATACGTGCGTGATGTCAAACTACCAACCCAAGATCACTTGCTAACTGCAAAGGGACAAAGAAAGAGGCCGGAGGCACCGCGCTCTGTCCGCTCTCAGGACGCACTGGGTCAAGCCCACGATGTCAAGTCCAATACCTTCAATCCGAACCAAAGGAATCAAACTGGGCATCTAGACTGAACCTGTAATTTCGTGTGGAAGAAGAAATTAAACGTTGCACGAGGAAATAGTGAGACAAATCCAGCATGTGGGATATTCTGCAACCGGCTTGGACTTTTTAAAAAGTCACTGTGAAAACAACAGCAACAAAAACAAAAAGTTGAAAGATGGCTCTAAACTACAAGAGACTAAGGAAACATGACAACCAAATGCAGTGAAGGAAGAGCTTACATGGGATCCCTGTTAGAAAAGCTGGCTCAAAAAAACATATTAGAGGCGTTTAATTAAGGACTGGATGTTAGCAGTTTTTATAAAGAAGGGCTAGATGACCTCTGGGCTGTGGGGAGAGGTTTGGAGAGGAAGAAGGTTAGACAGTTATGTCTTTCATTTGAGGATCTGGGGCTCCTGTCCAAAATGCAGGTTGTTGGAGGAGGCACAAGTTTGATGGACAAGGATGAAGCATTTGTTTGGGGATGTATCGTTTTTGAGATGCCCACGGACATGCAAAAAGAAATAACTAGGACAATTGTATATTCTAAAACCCACAAGAGAGGTCTCAGCTGGAGATGATTATTTTCAATCCGTCGGCACATAAACAATGGTTTGCAGTCGTGCCCTGTCTGTCCTTCTGTTCATAGAATGGAACTACCGATGAAATACAGAACCCTTCACTTGCACACTAATACACCCACACACTTACACAGACTGAGATTGTGGTAATGGGTGGGTACTTTCCCAAATGTGGAGATCCTGGGTTCTTGCTTTGGAGGTGGTCTTTGCAAACATTTTAAAACCATTATCCACAGAATGTCAGATACAGTTCTGTTTCTCTTTCTGAGAAAAGTCCCCATGCAGTGAAGTAGATCTGATCCTCAGAAATATTTTCTGCATTCCTGTTTCATTTAAAAATACTTTTGATGCTGCTTTAAACTATTTCGAGCTTTATAAAGAGACAGGAAATGGGCATCCCTGTGGAACATGTTGATACATCCCCATTTGCTGAATTTAGAATGATGTGACTAACAGCTGACATTTGTTGAGCACTTACTATAGTCTAGGCACTGGATGGGGTGTCTGAAGATGTAAGATGTCTGTCCGGGACATCATATTATTTATTGAGGATCCATTTTCTACTCAAGCAAAAATATGAGAACTTTTAAAATTATTGCAACATATAGCTGATTTATTTTTTAGAAAAGACCCAAAGAGGCATCTTCAGTTTACCACGTGCTAGCATGGAAGCTGTACGATTCCTCTGCGGTTTCGCCTATGGTCAAGACCTGAAGCAGCGTAAAAGGAATGATATATAGTAACTAGAAGGACATCAAAACTGCTCGTCGTCAGTAGTCGTGGCCGAGTGGTTAAGGCGATGGACTAGAAATCCATTGGGGTCTCCCCGCGCAGGTTCGAATCCTGCCGACTACGGTGGCGTGTTTTTATTTTTACATATTTTTATATAATCAGCTCTTCTTTGACCACGTAGAAATCATACTGAATGCATAAAAAGAAAAAACGGGAGAACTGATAGAACTTCTGCCTCAGTTCACATATTCATGTTTAGAGCAGCAGAGCGATTCAGCCCCTTCTTTTATAATTTCAAAGGCGTACGTGGGTGGGCCAGTGGCGCAATGGATAACGCGTCTGACTACGGATCAGAAGATTCCAGGTTCGACTCCTGGCTGGCTCGTTGTTTTGGTTCTGCCCCTTGAGATACCTACAATTTCCCCTCTTTCCCAGGATTCTGTCCTGTGTCTTTTCAAATATTTTTTAAATTTATTTTATATTTTTACATAACATGAAAAAATTGTTAATAATATAGTCTCCAGCTATATAGTTCACTGCTTTTCTTCTACATACATACATTTTCTTTAAATCACAAAGCTAAACTGTTTTCAAGACCGACCAAACCTCAGGATAGTATCTCTCTCTCTCTCTCTCTCTCTCTCTCTCTCTCTCTCTCTCTCTCTCTCTCTCTCTCTCCATCTCTAACTTTTTTAGAGCAATTATAGGTTCACAGCAAAACAGAGGAAGGTATCCATGTATAGCCTTCCCCATTATCAGCATCCGCCACCAGGGTGGGACATCTGTTACAACTGATGACCTTGCATAGACACATCATCACAGAGTTTTTATTCAAGTTCACCCTTGGTGTTGTCCATTACATGGGTTTGGACGAATGTATAATGACATGTATCCATCTTTCTAGCATCCTGCAGAGTACTTTCACTGCAGAAAAATATCTGTGCTCCACCTGTTGGTGTTCTCTCGCCCCTCACCCCGGCAACCACTGATCCGTTTACTGCCTCCATAGTTTTGCCTATAATATGTATCCTTTCAGATTAGCTTCTTTCACTTATTAATATGCATTTAAATTTCCTTCAGGTCTTTTCATGATTTGGTAGCTCATTTCTTTCTATGATGAGTAATATTCCGTTGTCTGGAAGTACCAGTTTCTTTATCCTTTCATCTACTGAAGATCATTTGGTGGCTTCTAAGTTTTGGTAATGATGAATAAAGTTGCTAATAACATCTGTGTGCGGGTTTTTGTGTGGACAGAAATTTCAACTCCTTTGAGCAAGTAACAGGAGTGCAGCTACATGATAGAGTAGGAGTATGTTTAGTTTTGTAAGAAACCAGCTGTGAATGACAGTTCCGGTTTCTCCGCATCTTTGCCAGCATTTGGTGCTGTCAGTGTTCTGGATTTTCCACATGCTGATATGTGGGTACTGGTGTATCATTGTGGTTTTGGTTTGCATTTCGCTCATGATATATAATGTGAAACGTTTTTTTCTTATACTTAAAAAAAAATAGGCCGAAGACTTAAGACACCTCACAAAAGATATACACATGGCAGATAGGAAATTCTGTTAGGTTTTTGTTTCTAGCCTTTTTACATATGCATAATTTAAAGAATCAAACATTTCACAAAAACTTTAACAGAAAACAAGAGTCCTCTCTTTATTTCTTGTGGAACTTCATATTTAGGCAAATCCATTTGGAAGGGATAAATATAAGGCCTAGCAGAGGATGGTTTCGATCCATCGACCTCTGGGTTATGGGCCCAGCACGCTTCCGCTGCGCCACTCTGCTACAGGTCAGTGTGCTGTTATAGTTAATATTGAGCTTTTTTATAGTTTGATGGCGTTTGGGGCATCGCTTTACAAATTGTTTTCTTTTTTTCAGAGCAGTAATCTGTCTTTTGTGATACGATGGCCATGGACCTAAACTCACTCCTAAAATCTGGATTAATGAGAAATGGGAAAAGACTGTCTGGTGTTCATTCCCTGGAGTCTCAATTTGGCAGAAACAAACAGCAACGACAAAACTGTTTTCAGGTTTTCCGCCTGGCATGGAAAAGCTGACCCAGGTGTGCCGCAGGTGAACCAGACTCGTCTGAGAAGGTCCTGGAAACTTCTGAAGGTTAGAGAGAGAGAGACGTGGCTGAAGAGAGGGCCCTCCAGCAGAGAAGTAAAGGTGAAGGCCGAGAGGGCTGGGAATATGGACGAGCTGATGAAAAGTGAACTTGACAACGTTTATGAAAAAGAGGTAAAACGTCCCCGAGGACCCAGGAAGAACAATATTGTACAGTACTCTGTATACCTGCCTCTATTTATTTACTTTTCTTGAGGCACTCTGAGGGCATCCAAGGTCGGAGAAACAAAGAAAGGTGTTTTTCTGCCTCTACGTCATTTGACTTCAAAGGCCAGTCAATGAACTCCGGGGGGCGGGGGACCCTAAAAAAACTGACCCCGACGTGATTTGAACACGCAACCTTCTGATCTGGAGTCAGACGCGCTACCGTTGCGCCACGAGGTCCACTAGGGCGCGTGGTCCTTTTCTTTATATATTAACCTGATCTATGGGATTAATTCTCAGCACTAAAGGATCGTGTAGTCCGATATGAATGCCTGGCTGCCTCATCCAATCACTCCTGATTTTCTCTGCCTCGGAATTGCTTCTATTTTCAGTTTCCATTCTATTCCATTCCTGTTCTTACCTAGTTTTCTCCATATAACAAAAATAGATGTTTAGGGGACTTCTGTTGTTTTCGTAGGTTGCTTAGGAACGAAGTGAGGGAGGTTAGGGACCTTGGTGAAGGATGTGTTGGAAGCGGGCCGCCTGGGAGGTGAGATAAATGGGACTTTCAGAAAATGAACACCGAAGGGTGTGGGAGCATCTGCAGCCGCTCAGAGAGGCATGAGTCTGAAGATCTGGTGCTGACAGAGAAATCAGGGTGACCAGCTGTTGCCTGAATACTAAAATTTATACTTTCCTCACCCATGAAATAGGTATAACAATAGTCCTTGTCTCATAGTTTTGCTATGAGTTTATATATGAACGTGCTCTAAACGCGTTTATATGTATGTTTAGGATGCCCACCTGACACACAGTGAGTTCTCAATAAATGTTAGTAGAATTACTATCACTACAAAGTCTGGATAACACTTTAAAAATTAGCAGTCTCAATAACGAGTTCCTGGAGTATCTCGATGCTCAAGTGGCCTCCCTCACTGTTTGCCTCGTTTCACAGGCGACGCAATCCTCTTTCCCAGCGCTGCGGACCCATGATGCCAGCCCAAGCAGATGGTCTTGCTAATTACCCTGCTCCACTCTGAGCCTCAGGCAAGGGATCGTTCAGAACCCCTCAAAACCCGGGTCTTAGCACCAAGTCACCCTTACTGGTTACTTTGACCTTGGATCGCGGTTCTGATGGCTGGTTTTGTCTGTGTCCCAATTCCTGCTTCTAGCTAGGAGAACAATGAAAGCCGGAACTTTTAACGAACAGCCACCATCTGGAAACAAGGGGAGGGGGCGAGTTCCGGGACGTACCTCTCTACGGCAAGCACGGAAGCCCAAAAGCCTTACCTCGTCTGGGCGCGAACGTGCGCAAACCTGGTCTTTCTCGTGGCCTCCTAACTCCATTGAGGCGCCCCTGGTACTAATGATGACGTTTAGTTCACAATAAACGACACCGGGAACAACAAAGTACAAGAAAGCACTTTCCTCTAGCCAGGGATCTGGAACCTTTTTCTGTAAAGGACGGATGTGATCTATTCTTGGTTCTGTGGACCATGAGATCCCATACTAACTAGCCTTGTAGCGCAGCCATAGATAAATGGACGAGGTCGTATCCCAGCAAAACCTTCCTGATGGGTGTGGAAAGTTGAAGTTCATATAATTTCGATACGTCACAAGATGGTTTTTAGTTCTCCCGTCTCTCCAGTACTGAAAAGACCCCCAGAAAGAGGGAGGACTGCTGTGGAGGAGCCCCGCATCGTACCTTCAGAACTTCTGGTTAAGTAAGAGAGAGAACACTATTACTTAAGCCAGCAAAGCGACCAGACACCCAAGGGTGTGAAATCGGTTAGCGACGGTCGGAGGCTGGAGCTTAAGTCTCCTGAACCTACCATCCTCACTCACATTGGTCTTCATATCTCTTCCTTCACTTATCTGCAGTTAAAATATTACATAAGAAAGCTCAGAGATGAGGCTTTCCATAGAAGAAGGTACTCAGGGGAGTTAGATCAAGAGCGATCCTCCCAACAGACAACTAAAGTGGGATTTCTGCGATCTACTGCATTTAGCAAGAACACAGGCCCAGCTTCTTTCTTCATGGGAAAAGGTAGAAAGACAAGCTTCTCGAAGGCAATGCCATGTGAAAATGAAGGCAGATGCCGCTACCAGCCAAGAAATGCCAAAGACGCCAGCAAACCCTCCGAAGTCAGGGTGAGAGAGGAGAGGAGGCATCTGGGGGGAAGTGCAAAGGAAAGGGCCTGCAAAAATGGCCGACTCCGCCAGTTAAAGCCCATTCCTGACTGCCCCCCCCACACTCTCCAGCTAACGTGTTTCCCATAGCTCCCTCCCCCACCTCAAGGAGTCCCCAGCTCACATCTGTTGATTCATGCCTTGCCAACCCACTAATGTTCTTCTCTGTAGCTGTGTAGGAATAACAAGACTGTTAAACTTCTTGTTACCTTACAGTTAGAGCTCAGCCTTTGGATAGAAATCCGCAGAGCAGGTGCTGGCATCAGTAAGTGCTGCTCCCTGCTCAAGAATCCTATAACGGACACAGCGTTAGAGTGTGTGGGAGCTGAGGCCGAACCCCAGCGTGCAGGTGGACGCCATTCCCCAAGCACCGACATGCAGTGTTGCGCGGCTGCCACCAGAGGGCGGAGAAGCCTCAAGATTATCCTCTGAGTCGTCGGAGGAAGAGGCGGTAGGAACCCGGAGAGGGAGGAGGAGGAGAGCTGGAGCACGAACCTTGTGCTGCGGAGACCTGTGGAGCTGACCCGAACCCGACCTCTGGTCGGCCAAGCTCAAGCGAGCGACCCGGACCAGCTGCACCCCAGTCCCCCTGCAGACCCTGGAGGAAAGTAAATGCTAATGTAACCCCGAGATGTTTGGCGTTTTGAGGCTTGATTGCAATAGAAAGTTGCCTAATACGCGTATGCCCAGTGCAGAATAGAGGTGGTTGCTATTATAGTATGCAAATGTGAAACAGATAAGGAACTCGCCCAGGGATGGGGTTGTATAGTCAGCCGGCTGTGGCATCGGAAACCGAGTACCGAGAGGAGACTGGATCCCCTGAAGTCAGACTTCTCAGGTTCCAGTGTCTGGCCTTGGGGACAACCCACTTTTAAAAAACGCAGTAATCGGGTTTAAACATACGTGCTCCTCGGTGCATGGATGAGCCTTTGCGGGTTCTCTGACTGCCAGTTAGACCTTGCCACTCCTGCAGCTGAGCTAGCGCTTCTGGAGGCTACCTCTCCTTAGGCTAATAACTCCCCACCCTGACCCCCACCTCCCAGTGCCCCCCCCACACACACACACACGCACACACACAGCAGAAGACATTTGTCTGCAACTTTCATTTGCTCTTCCCGGGTAGGTCGTCAGAAAGGGGGACTTGCTTTGTGTGGTCTGAGTAACACCTGCTTTCCCCACCGGGCGAGAAGCCCGTTCACCTGAATTCAGGTTTCTCCTTCCTGTAGCAGAGTCGTCCCTGGCAGTTAGGGTGCAGCCGGGGAACACATTCCCCGCAGCCCTGGCATCCGGTGGTCTGCGGACTGGTTCTCACCGGTGCGATGTGAGTGGGAGTGAGGTGGCCTCCTCTAGGCCGAAGCCACTTTCTCTTCCTTCTCCCTGGCTACGTGCAGAGGACTCTGTGCTCAGGGGACAGGGAGTCACCGGACGGAACCTGCCTGCCAGCCAGGACCAACTGCCTTGACCAATACGTGCACGAGAAATCAGTTACTGTGGACTTAAGCTCCCGAGGCTTGTGGATGTGTTTGTTACAGCAGCTGGCACTGCTCTAAGCCTTGGCTATACCTTGCCTGTTCTAGAACATGGAAAGAGCAACAGCTCTCGAGGAGGGGGTGCCAGGACATCGCCCCGCTTTCCCCAGCATGGTAGCACCTCCTCACATAGCTCTCACAAAAGTGGCATCAGAGGAATTCCATGTGCACTCAGCATGTCTGGGGCTCTGGTGTGCACAGTACCCAGTTTCTGGGGGAGGGGAGTGGTGCCTCTGGGGCCCTGGAGTGTACGTAATTGTAGGTCCCTCTGATACAGGGGAGAGGCATGACCGTCGAATAGTAAATCAAGCTGTATTCAGAGCCTGACACGGAAACCTGGCTGGCCAGCGCCACAGGGACCTACAGGAGGGTCCCTGCTGACATTGAGGGGTCTGCAGGCTGCGTTTCTCCCTGGACGGTTTGGGGAGGAATCTTTGCAGCGTTTTCTGCCTGTTGGAGAAACTGACTTTCCTGCGGTGACAGGATCTGAGGCTGCCACAGCGTGTGCCCTGTCGGAGGAGCTTAGAGCACTGCAGGCAGGGAACGTTCCCACCCGTCCCTGCGGGAGGCGGCCGTGGGGGTGTGTGTGTGGGGGGGTGTCGGACGGGGTGCCGGCCACAGGGGTCGCCTTGGCGGAATGAAAGGCAACCGTGGGGCCACTGCCAGTGTCGGGAGGGAACCGGAGGCCTCCAGAGGATGCAGTTAGGCACCTGCCAGAAATGTCAAGAAACGTGCCTTGGGAATCTAGAGGAAATCTATGCGGAGGCCCGATTGGGGTCTGTGGGACAGGGAGGGGTCGCCTTGTGGGTGCACAAGGTGTTGGACGCAACCAGACCACCTCCTGTCGGACGAGGAAACCCAGCTGGAGACTCTTCGCTGGCTGCCATCTTCCTGAGGGCGCTGGAGTGCCAGCTCCTGAAGGAAAGGGCTTTGGCGCTCGCTCAGCTTTGCAAAAATTAAAAATCCTGTTTCTGAAAACAGAAGAATTAAGAGAGGCCAGATCATCTCAAGAAGCTATTGGCAATGGTGCTTTTCGATGCTCAAGCTGTCTGTGTATTCTACCTAGCAACTGGTGAGGCGTAGGCTCAGGGACGCTATTGGCTGGCTGGCCCGCCGCCGGCCAATCCCGGGCTCCGGACCATCCCTGGAAATCTTGAGACTCTTGTCACAGAGGCCACTGGGTCCCAGGTCCCCGGCTGCGCACGGTCACTGATGGGAGAAGAGGAAAAGTTTTCTCGGCTTTCGGGACAGTTTGCTCTCCGTCGCGACTGTGCCCCATGGGCGGGTCAGAGACAGGGACAGCTGGACAGTCGTGGTCTGAGCGTCAGCGGCGGGAGGAAGACGCGGATGCTGATTCCGGCGGGTGGGCAGGGACGCGCGCAGCGCTCGCGCGGGGCGGGGGCGCGGACGGGACTGGGGGGAGAGGCGGGTCCCGGGAGGGGGCTTCGGGGCGGGGGGCGCGCTGACCCCCTTCCCCGGTAGCACGGCCTGAGGCCTGGAGCAGGAGGGGGCGGGGTGCAGAATATCAGGTGACAGCTGAAGAAACTCGCCCGTGGCCGAGAAGTAAGCCGAGCGGGGCGGGCCGCGGTTCCCTGGCTCACTCTGTGGAATGTTCGGTCAGTCTGTCCGCAGATGCCCAACCCGGAGACGGTAGGGGTGTCAAGGACAGAAGTAGGGGCGCTGATGGCGCCTGCGCGGGTGTCAGGGCGTTTAGCGAGATCCGGACCGCGGTGCCCCCTCTCTGTCTGCGCCCCCAGGCCTGCGGCCCCTGCCTCTCCCGGGTGACGCTTCCCGGCGCGATGGCGCGGACGGCTCCGCTGCGCGTCTCCCTGCTCCTCCTCCCCCTGCTCGGCTGGTCCGCGCTGGCCTCAGGTAGGGGTGCTGCCGCCGGCCCCTGTCAGCGCAGGAAGGACAGCCCCGCTGCCCGCGCGCAGAGCACACCCAGGGGCGCTCCGTCGCCCTTCCCTGCGCCCGCGCTCACTCCCACGGAGACTCAGGCCGCCCCAAGAAACCAAAATACTATTAACACTTTTAATTCACGTCCAGTATGACCGATGAGATAGTTACCAATTTTCAAAATTTACATACGTAGTTCACATTTACCGTGCGTTTCAGTTGGGACTGGCTAGTGGCGGCCACTTGGGACAGGGTAGGTTTTCGTGCGCCCCAGGCCCTGGGCTAGACGGGGACAGGGGCGACGCTCTGTCAGCGCCAGGCGTGCGCGGAGCTCGAGGTGTGCTTCTCCACACTGCGTTCACCAAGCTCGAGCGGCCTGGGCACTTAGCCTGCTAGTTGTCTCCTGCTGCCAACCCGCCCCAGCTCCTGGCCCCCCGAGTCCTCAGCCCAGGGGGCCCCTCTGTCTGTCCCCAGGAACAGCCGCTCGCTTTCCTGCCGTGGACATGTGCCCCGAGCCTGGCGCCCCATCTGATTCTCTCCCTTTGTCCAACAGCCCAGTTTGCTGCCGTGGGACCGGCCGGCCCCATCCTGGCCATGGTAGGGGGAGACGCCGTGTTGCACTGCCACCTGTCGCCTGAGACAAGTGCCGAGGACATGGAGGTGCGGTGGTTCCGGGCCCAGTTCTCCCCGGCGGTGCTGGTGTACAAGGGCGGGCGGGAGAGGGCGGAGGAGCAGATGGAGCGGTACCGAGGACGGGCGACCTTCGTGAGCGACAACATCGACCGGGGGAGCGTGGCGCTCGCCATCCACAACGTCACAGCCCACGACGACGGCACGTACCGCTGTTACTTCCAGCAAGGCAGGTCCTACGACGCGGCCGCCGCGCGCCTGCTGGTGGCAGGTGCGTCCTTCCGTGTCCCGCGGTTGCTTTTTCACGGGGTGATTCCGGGGGGAGCTTCTCTCTGAACCTCAGGCCCACCGCAGACCAGATCTTTGCCTAGAATCCCCTTTGAACGGGGAAAACGGTTTCCTCCTGCCGGAGGCCGAAAGAGCCGGCTCGCCCTGCTAAGCTCCGCGCCTGGAGCTCGCACGCTGCAGCCTCGGGCAGCGGAGGCGTCTGACCCCGCGGATTGTCCTCACGCTTCTGCTTACAGATCCCCGAGGGTCTTTGTCAGCAGCTCGCTTGAGAACGAGACACCTGAGCCGTATCCCTCTGTCCCCAGGCCTGGGCTCCGAGCCCCGTATTGAAATCAAGGGCCCCGAGGATGGCGGCGTCCGGCTGGAGTGCACGTCTGCAGGGTGGTACCCGGCGCCCCACGCCGTGTGGAGGGGCCCGGACGGTGAGGTCATGCCCGCCCTGGAGGAGGCTTGCACCGCGGACACCGACGGCCTCTTCCGCGTCAGCATGGCCGTGATCGTCAGGAACTGCTCTGTCAACGTGTCCTGCTCGGTCAACAACACGCTGCTCGGCCAGCAGAAGGACACGGTCGTTTTTATTCCAGGTTAGTCCCTCGCACTCTGGAGCAGGGGTCCCCAAGCCCCAGGCTGTGCACTGGTCCTGGTCCGCGGCCCGTTAGGGACCCGGCCGCATAGCAGAGGGTGAGTGGCGGGGGGGGGGGGGAAGCAGGTGGAGTTTCATCTGTGTCTGCAGCCGTCCCCCAGCGCCAGTGTCACCACCTCAGCTCGCCCCGATCGTCATCGTGGGAGCACCCGTCCCTGGTGCCAACAAGCTGGCGCACTGCTGCTCTGGGGGCTTCCTGAGTGGAGGCGGGATGCTCAGCAGACAGACGGGGGAGGGGGGGACAAGCAGAATCATCCTGAGCCCTGAAGAGCGGAGGCCGCAGCTGAGCCGAGGCCTCTTCCGTTGTCACAAGGGGACCCTTGAACAGTCTAAACGCGTGAGCAGGAACCTCTTCTCCGAGGGCAAATCTGATCGTTGCCCTGTCACGGTTCTTACCTGCAGCAAGTTTTGACCATTGAGGACAATCATAGAACGTGGAGCGTCGCATTGGCAGGCAGCTGTCTACACCCGGTGGTGCTCTCTGCGTGGGCTGTCCCAAGGGGCAGAGTGGGGGAGAGCCTCCAGCTAGGGACATTCATAAATCCATTCAACCAACGCTTAGCAAGGGCCCCACACGTCCACGGCACTGTGCCGGACTCCGAGGATAAACCAGCAGACGATGCACGAAGATCCCACCCTCACGTGGCCCGCATTCGACAGCAGCAGAGTAATCAATAGAGTAATTAAAATGAGGACGGAAATAGTGAATTAGACTAATTAAATAAGTACTGTAGAAAAATTAACCAGAAAGGGGATAAGGGAACACAGGGAGCTGTGATCATAAATAGGACGGTCACAGAGACCTTCGCTGGAAAGACGGCAGTGGGGCCAGTGAGGAATGAGGACGGCGCGGGCCAGGTGAGGGTGTCAGGACGGTCGAGGGCCTAAGGCGCCAGACTCAAGCTCTGCTGCCCCCGAGCGGGCCAGGTAGCAGGAACAGCACCTGCAAAGGGCCGGAGACAGGAGCGTGTCTGGCAGTTTCAAGGACCCCGAAGAGGCGGGTGTGGATGGGATGGGCTGTGCGGGGAGACTGGAAGGAGACGGATTTGGATCTGAAAAGGGTCCAGATCACACCGGGCTTCGCAGGCCACAGATGGACTTTGATCTTAGTCTGAGCAGGATGGGAAACACTGCAGGGTTTCGGGCAAGGAAACAGTGTGACCTCACGGGGACGCTGTGTCGAGGGCAGACTGCATGAGCCGTGGGCAGAAGCAGGGAGGGCACTGCAGCATTCCAGGTAAGGGTGATGGTGGCTCGTACCTGCACCGTGGCTGAGGTGATTCAGCACAGAGGGTTAGCTTTCACTCATCCGGGTCCTTCCCACGGTGAGTCCAGGAGTTTATGCTTTTCTTATGACAGGCTCTCCTTGGTCCTGTCAAATGACAAAAATAAGACAATTTAGTAATGAGTTTGATGTCCTTTGTTCAAAGGAAAGTCACCCATGGACCAGGGGAGGGCAGGGTCTCACCAGTGGTGGGGACTCTTCCTGAGGGGTTCTGGGGAAGAGCAAGGGTTATGGAGGCGGAAACGGGGTGTGACTTCCTAGGGGGTCAGGGTTCCTCACAAGGCCAGTGGGTCCTGGCTTCCAGGGTGAGGGGAGCTGGGGTTGGTAGGTGTTGGATTCTGGTGACAATTAGTGTTTCCCGTACGTAAGAGCAGGCTGGCTTAGGTGCAGATTTGTGACATGGGCTACTGAGGTGGCCTCATCCTTGGGTCTTAACATACGAATTAACTTCATCAGCCCCCTGTGGGAGGACCCAGTGTCTCTCTCATCCCCTGGGGCCCCCGTGAGAGCCGACAGCGCAGAGACAAGGTTCCCCAGGGGCCCTCGCCTGCGTCTCCCTTTCTCACTAACTGGAACGTTTCCAGCCCCCTTTCCAGAGGCCGTTGTTCCCAGCACATCTCCCTGGATGGTGGCCCTGGCTGTCACTCTGCCTGCTCTGCTCCTCCTTGTCGCCGCGAGCATCTGCCTCCTCAGGAAACTCTGCAGGGAAAAAGAGATTACGTCACCGGAGAAAGATTCTGAAAATAAAGAAAGAGAACTCGCACGTAAGGAACTGGGGAGAGAATGTGTGGGGAAAGAGAAAGAGCGTAAGAAAACGTAAAAGGGGAGGAGGATAGTCTGCTGTCAATCAAAGGACAGCGCCCAGAAGCCCGGGAGACGGGAGGACAGAAGGGGCAGGAGCGGGGGGCGGGGCTCGGCGCTCTCACGACCCCGGCACTGGTCACTCAGGGCTCAGCCGCTCCGCTCTGCAGATGTCACGGCCACCCGCCAGGCTACAGGGAGCAAAAGCAAACCTGCACGAGTGCTGCTCTATCCAGCCACCTGGGCACATGCGACTTCTGGAATCTGGATAATTCTCTGTGGCAGAGTAGTTCGCAGGAAGGGCTGGGTGGTCATCGTTTACCGCAGACTCACATTCTCTTGGTTCTTCTGTGGAGGACACTCCTTCGTGTCTGTTTCTTTTTCAGAGCAACTTCTAGAAGAATTGCGTAAGTCCAGCATGGTGTGAAGTATCTGTGCACAGTTTCTATGCTCGGTTCCTGTCACCTGACGCTCACCTGTCTGTCTGCCCCTTGCAGGATGGAGACGAGGCCTCTTACACGCGGGTAAGAAGGGCCTCTGACACGCCCTCAGGCCCTGAACTTCTGCCCACTAGCCAGTCGACAGGACGCTTGAGAGGAGAAGGAGGAGGGGCCCCAAGGCAGGCTGGGGGACGGCAGGGGGGGCGGGTGTGCAGGCGCAGGTACCAGGTTCGCCAGGGAACCCCCGTTTCCTTCCCACCATCCATTCTCCTTCCATGCAATTTCGTCCACGATCACCAGAGCTCGACCCCTCACAGCAGGTCTCCCCAGAGGGCACGTGTCAGTAGTTGTTGGTCTTTGAATCCTGGGCAAATTGGAAAGAAGACGACACTGGCTCAGCTATCCGTCACCTGGGGGAGGGGAGGGATGGCGCACTCTTGCCATGTGTGGGACGGGCAGGAAGCTCCTCCGAGCCTGTCTCAGGGGTGGACAGACGGGTGCCAGAAGCGCGTCCCTGGGCCAGGAGGGCTCTGGGCGGCCCGCAGCCCACGAGGGGCGGGGCTGGGCGGCGGGAGCGCACCCGGCCTAGTGCTGACCTAATGAGCACTTTGTCACCTTCTGCTCAAAAGCCCCAAAGAACCCAGGCTTTACCGGATACCTCGGTACCGGGACCTGCCCACTTCAGGTGAATTTCGCAATTGTCCCAGTGGGACACATCAGCTGGGGAAAGGAGAGAGTGATTGTAGTGCCTTAGGAGTGTGGGCTCACCCAGTAGTGACGCCCGCGGGCAGAGAGGCCCAGTGTCAGGGTCAGAAGTGCTTCCTGAGCGGTCACGGCTGCAGACTCCAGACCCGGGTTGTCCAAGCAAACTGGAGGCGAAGGGTCCCCCACCTCCGGCCAGACACTCCTGAGGTGGCAGGTGGGCTTTGGGGGCGCTGCCCTCCTCTCTCACCCTTCCAAGGGTGCCCTGTTAGTCATCTAAGGCACTTGTCACCTGGTCAGACTGGTGGAACGGAGGACCCAGGAAGGGCCCCCTTGCTGGGCAGCGTGTGCGCGGGAGGAACCGGCCTCAGCTGCTTGGCTGGGAGCGGGGAGGGGACAGGACGTCACTGCTGGTTTAGGCCAAGGCACGAAGTTCCCAAAGAGGGTCCCGGAGGGCCTGCGTCTTGAACAGAAAAGGGGGCAGATCTGAGACGGCGGCGAGACGGCGGAATCGGGGGTGGGGGGACGGAAGCGGGGGATACTGCAGAACCCGGGGTGCGGGAGCAGGGGGGGGCGGCAGAACCCCGGTGGAGGGGCGAGTTGGAGGACAGCAGAGCCACTCACTCCAGCTCGCTGGCTGAGCTTCCTGCCCGAGGCCCGGCTGGCCTCTCCCTGCGGCCACGCTCCGGGCACTCGGGTCCCGGTGCAGCCTCGTCCCCGCCAGGCCGCGAGTCCTCAAGACGGGGTCAAGGGGCCCTCACCGGAGAGGCTGCCACGGGGCTGGGGGGTGGGGGTCCCGGGGACCGGGAGTCGCTCCGCCTCCTGCGACCCCAGGCCTGAACCCGAGCCCTCCCCGCAGCCGACGTCACCCTGGACGCGGACACGGCGCACCCCGAGCTCTTCCTGTCGCCGGACCGCAGGGGCGTGAGGCGCGGCCCCCGGCGGCAGCGCGTGCCGGACACCGCGGACAGGTTCGACTGCCGGCCGTGCGTCCTGGGCGCGGCCCGCTTCGCCTCGGGCCGGCACTACTGGGAGGTGGAGGTGGCGCACGTGATGGTGTGGGCCGTGGGCGTGTGCGCCGACGGAGTCCCGCGGAAGGGCGGGGCGCTGCTGGTGCCGCAGAACGGCTTCTGGACCCTGGAGCTGTTCGGCAGCCAGTACCGGGCCCTGTCCTGCCCCGAGAAGACCCTGCCGCTGCCCGGGCGCCTGCGCCGCGTGGGCGTGTTCCTGGACTACGAGGCCGGCGACGTGACCTTCTACAACGCGGTGGACAGGTCGCACATCTACTCGTGTCCGCGCTCGCTCTTCTCCGGGCCCCTGCGGCCCTTCTTCAGGCTCGGCTCGGATGACAGCCCCCTCTTCGTCTGCCCGGCCTTCACGGGCGCCCGGGGGCTCGCGGTGCCTGAGGGGGGCCTGGTCCTCCACGGGGCGGGGACGCGCCACCGCCGCGACCAGTTCCCGGGGCTCGGAGCTCAGAGCGAGGCAGAGAAGCCCCGGCCGCAGCCCTAGCCCGGCCCCTGAGGACCGCGGCGCCCTCCGCCCCGCCGGTCCCCACTCCCTGCGCCCTCCACAGCCCCAGCCCCTGGCCCCCTCACGCCGCTCCCAGCCAGGAAGAAAGTGCGAGAAAGTGACAGGCCGAAAACCTGCTTGGGGCCTGCGCAGCGTGGCACTCACATCAGGCTCTGAGGACCTGGGGTGAGGGCAGCAGGGCCCAGCAGGGCCTAAGGAAAGGCGTAACCGCAGGGCCTCTTAAGGGGGGAGGGACCACAGGGCAGGCCAGCCATGGAGAGGAGGCACCAGGGAGCTGCGAGGGGCCGAGACTGAGGGGGTGGGGTGCCTACCCGGGCAGCCAAGGGGTCTCCGCTCTTATGGTCCATGTCCACCCCCACCCCAAAATTTCCAGCCGCACAGTAAGGCTCCCCAGGCCTGGGCGAGGGGTGCAGAGGGTGAAAGGCAGGACGAGTCTCAGGACGCGTCTGCTCTGCCCAGGCTGCGGTCCCGGCAATAAACAAAGCGAGCCCTCGGGGACAGACCAGCCTGAGGCTCAGGGCCCTGGCTGAGCAGGCAGCGGTGGCCCAAGATAAACTCGGGGTCCAGGCTCAGTGGGGGGAGCAGCACTGCCGGTTTCCTGGTGTCAGGACGCCTTCACGTTCCCAATCATCATTGAGGACCCCAAGGGCATTTTGCTCATTGTGCTTCTATCTGTCAATACTGAGTACGTTGGACTGGAAAAGCTTTAAAGATATAGTTAATAATGTTTAAATATAATTTAAATATACTTAAATGAGCTAAAACTGATTATAAGCTGATAGAAACGTTGCGTGAAAGATAACTTGTTTGCGAAGCAAAATAAATGCTAGTGACGTGTGTGAAATTGTTTCATGTGTTCTGCATCTTGTGTCTGGCTCAAGAGAAGACTGGAGTCTCGTGTCTGTTGACACAGATTTTCCAAACTGGTAGAAAAAGGTATGAGTGTGAGCCGAACTCACGACATGCACGGAAGCAAGATCTCACGTGCTCCCGAGAATGAGTTCTTCGGCTCCCCTTCTGTGTTTGGAACGAGGGAGGGAAGGTCAGAGGTCACATGAAGGTGCGGAAAGCGAGGTGCAGACAGATGGGGGAGACCCGGGCTCCTGGGAGGGCAGTTGGGCTCTGGGGGGGTCTGACAAGGACTGCGCCTGGCATTTCAAGGGCGTGTGACCTCAATGCACTAGGACAATGGGCGGGGTCGGCTCAAGGCCCAGCGAGCCTTTCACTGAAGACGCTGTAGGCCTGGGCCGGACTGTCCACAGCGACCTGCCCGGTGAGGGGTCGGGTCAGGTCACCCCGCGAGGTCACTGCCGATCACGGATTCATCGCACAGCCCCTCTTCTGTTTGCGACAGCAAAGTCTTGAGACTCAAACAGAGCAGGGCCGTCCTCAAAGCCAAGGTCCAGGTAAGCAGACAGCGTCTGGTTTCGTTTTCCACGTGGGCATTTTCTTCCTCTTCCTGGCATTGGGAGACCCTCCTCGTCGCAAAGCCTGTTTCTGGGGAGACGTCCTCTCATGCCCTGCGTGTCCCTCCCCTGGAGCCCACAGTCCCCAGCCTGCCCCTCCCTTGGCCCGCCTCAGAGCTCACCCAGCGAGGACAGCCTTTGCTTTAGGGGTTTTCCTCAAAGGGAAGCTTATGTGGAGAAGGGTCCCCCGCTAGACAAGTGGCCGGCCACCACTGGCCACCACTGGCTTCTAACCTCGCTCCACACCGACCAGTTCCTCTCCTGAGGTTCTGCCTGCCCCCCCAAGTTATTTTTGTCAGGAGGGGTTAAGCACAGGAAACTGGGGTTCCCCCGTCATTCTACAAACAAGGCCGTGAGACCTCTGTTCCTGCAGAATGGAGAAAGCACCACCGCATGCGGGTCCGCGGTCGCCACTTGTCTGGGGCCCTGGCTCCTGGCCCCATGGACTCAAGGCCTCAGGACACACAGGAGTGAAAAGCGCTGGCAGCGTCTTCGTCTTCGTGGGGAGGACAGAGGAGGGGGACGGTGGTGAAGTACCCTCCGTGTTCTCCTCGGGAGACGTACAGGTCTCTCCGAATGTGACCCTAACATTGGCTGACCCCTTTCTTCTCCCCCAAGGGACTCGAAGGCACACTAATCTGTAGCTGACGATTAGGGAGGAAGCGGGTGCTGGGGAGGGAGGGGGTGTCGGGTCCAGGGACTGGGCATGGGGACCAGTGAGCGGGTGGGAAAGGTCTGAGGACGCTGACAGTTCCCGGCACCATGTTCCATTGCTCTGGAGAAGAAGAGACGCCTTCCGAGTCTCTCACGTTTGCTGCCTGTCCGTCTCCCCTCCCCTCCCCTCCCCCTCACACACACACACACACACACACACACACACACACACACACACAGGAATCACGTGAGCAGGTCAGCCGCCTCGATGGCGAGACAGAGTCAGCGTTTCGGGGAGGCCCTGTGGCCGTACACCCCACGCCCCGTGACCCGACGCCTGCACTTCTGGGAATTTATCAGAAAGCGTTTCAGGAAACTGTCAAAGATGCGGACACAGACTTCCGTGTGAAGTGCGCCGTGTAACACACAACTAAGACGCTGCGCTCGGCGATCATAAGAGTCGCCGCCCGATGCTTCACGCTGCACGCGGCCTCGTCCGTTCTGGGTTTCGTGGCATGACGCCGGGGAGTACGGGGGCTGGGACGCGGACACAGGCCGTCGTTAGTCGGAAGCATTACGGGGGGATTTCTATTTTTCCCACATTTGTAAATGTTTCCATAACAATAACAGGTTTAGCCCCAAATAAGGACAAGCTGCTTCCAGGGAGGCAGCTCTGGGCCCTGAAAACGGCGTCACACGGAGGCGTGTGCGGCCCACAGAATGACACGCTGCTAAGTGCCGTACATGTTCAATCTCCTCGACTCGCCCATCCCCTCCCTGCTGACAGTATTGCCACGACAGAGACGAAAGGCCCCGCTGCGGGCAGGGAGGGGTGAAGTCCCCGGCCGGCTCTTCACCTCATCCGGGGGCTGCTTCCTCGCCCTCCGCCGTCCCTGTCACTCTGCCCCCTTGCTTAGCCCAGCTCATCCACCCACGTCCTGCTCCGAGCTGCAGACCACAAGGCCTCAGTCCCTTCCTGCTTTTGCAAAGTAAATGCAGGGGAGCGGCGAGGGGGGCTGTCTCTCCCCGAGCACCGCCCCTTCCTCCTCCCCCTGGCTTTAACTTTGCCCCTGGGGCCACGGCCAGCATTCTGGTGGCAGTGGCTTCTTGGTGCCTTTTCCTCCAAGAACTGAGGTTAGTATCCGTGGTTCCCTCAGCCCCCAAGGGCAGCCGGCAGTAGGCATCTCTGGTCCCCCTGTCCCTTCCTTCCTGAGCCCCAGGCACCCTGCTTTCCCGCCCTCCGCTCCCCTTTCCCATCGGGCCTTTGTCCCCTTTTCTCCCCGACTTCATGCCGGGGGCCCCCACCTGTGCCTCCACCACTTCGTCCCTGTTATCATCGCGAAGAGAAAAACCACGTTCCTGTATTTGGGAGAAAAGCGTTTCGGGAGAGTGGTTCCCAGACCTGTGCACTCACAGGCACCCCGTTTGCCGGCACTGCACCTCACAGTGATGCCTGCCAGTCCCCTGGGGGTTTGGGGGCCCATGTGGCTGTTCTGTGCAGGCTGGACCTGCCTCGGGCGGGGGCGGTGGGCCTAGGGCGCACTGCTTGGCGCACTGCGGGCGGGTGGGGAGGCCGTGGGGAGGCGGGGCGAGCAGTGACCCAGGCCCCCTCCTGTCCCTTCGTCCCCCGACAGACTCCAGCACGGGGTGATGGCCGCCGTCCCCGCCCTCCGCCTGCGCGTGCGTCTGCTGGCGCTCACCCTCCTGCAGCTGCCCGGCCTGCATTCCGGTGGGTCTCCCCTGGGCCCCTCCCCTCCCTCGGGCCCGCGGGGTAGAGATGCCTCAGTAAGTGTGAACTTGGGGTCCACGGTGACGCCGCCGCCGTCACAGGAATAGGAGAGGTGGCGGGAGAGACGGCCCTGGGGCGGGAACCGGCCTCGCGGGTCCTCGGCCCGCGCGCCCACACCCTGCCCGACCCCCCCGGTTCCTGCAGCTCCCTTCGACGTGGTCGGGCCGCCGGAGCCCATCCTGGCCATGGTGGGCGACGCCGCCGAGCTGCCCTGCCGCCTGGCGTCCAACGAGAGCGCGGCGCACATGGAGCTGCGCTGGTTCCGCGAGCGGCTGTCGCCGGCCGTGCTGGCGCACCGCGACGGCCGCGCGCAGGACGCGGAGCAGATGGCCGCGTACCGCGGCAGGGCCGAGCTGGTGCGGGACGGCATCGCCCAGGGCCGCGTGGCCCTCAGGATCCGACGCGTCCGGGCCTCGGACGACGGCGAGTACCGCTGCTTCTTCCGGCAGCTCGACCGCTACGGCGAGGCCAGCGCGCGCCTGAAGGTGGCCGGTGAGCACCCCGGGGCGGCCCCCCCCCCCACGGGCGCACGCCCTCCGGTGGGTCTGTCTCCGTGGAAACCCTCGGATTCGGTGCCCGCAGCCCTTTCAGGGTGTGCGGGAGGCCCAGTGGGGTGCGTGGGAAGGGGACCAGGTCGGGAGCTAAAGGAGTTTTAAGTTGTCAGCTACGAGCTCAGTGCTGGAGCCTTCACTCCCCGTCTCCTCTCCACGCTCCTTCTCTGCCCATCCGTAAACACCGGGCCCCAGTCTCCCCCTCCCAGCGCCCCACACAAGCATGGTGAGCACAGAGCCCCCTCCCAGCTCTGGAGCTCCCAGCCTGGACCGCTGACCCCCCGGCAGCCTGGGGCTCGCCGTCCGGACCCCTGGACTAGCACCCCACGTCTGCCCGTCGGGGTCCTGCCCACCGTCCACACCCTCAGGCCCCATGCAGAACCACTCTCCCATGAGGGTGTGGGGCCCTCAGTTTCTCATGTGATGAAATGGGGAGACGGGTCCCCTCATTCCCTCTCCCCGTGCTTATGTCCCTCGGGCCCCCCAGCTCTCCGACCGTGGGGCTCCCCGAAGGGTGTCCACTGAAAGAGAAAGACCGACCGCTTCTCTCTCCGCAGCGCTGGGCTCCAGCCCCCACATCCACATGGGGGTGCAGGAGAGCGGGGCGACTCGGCTGGAGTGCACCTCCGCGGGGTGGTACCCGGAGCCCCAGGTGCAGTGGCGGACTCCCCAGGGGGAGACGCTTCCGTCTGCGTCAGAGTCCCGGGCCCCTGACGCCCAGGGCCTCTTCACGGTGGCCGCCTCCGTGCTCGTCACAGACGGCTCCGTGCAGAGTGTGTCCTGCCACGTCTGGAACCCCCTTCTGGGCCGGGGGAGAGAAGCAGAGATTTCCGTGGCAGGTCAGTGAACCCGGAGCCCGGCCCCGTACCTGACACAGGCGTGGGGCCACTCACCGGGACGGCAGCCCAGCAGAGGGGTCCACTTTCCACCTCAACTCCTGACCACTCACTCACGGGGGGCCCCACACACTTCCCCTCAGGAGGAAAGATTATGAAGGCATAAACTCTGCCGAGACCTCAGAAATCCCAGCTTTTCCATCTTCGGAGATATGCCTTAGGTGGAGAAGCTTCGTCCTGGGGGCCTTCCTGGCCCAGGCACCCCCCTGGAGGAAGCGGGGAGACTGAGCTGCCCTCTGGCCCCCACTCTGGCCCGCATTCTCCTCCCCGCCCCAGGAGGCAGCTCCTCTGGGCTCCCTGCGTCCTCAGGGAAGCCCAGCTCCTCATCCCTCCCCAGACGCTGCCTCGGTCCAGGCAGACACTGTTCCTCTTTCTCCGGCCATTGCTGCCCCCAGAGGGGACATGTCCCCTTCCTCGTTGACTTCCCCATCCCCTTGGCTCCCATCCCGCCCCGATGGCTAGGGAGCGACTTCCCCGATGGCATGAATTGGGCCATTATCTTCTTTAGTCCACAGGTTCTGTCCCCAGGTGGCCCTTGTTCGTCTTCATCCCTCTCTCTGCTCTGTCCTACCCCAGATCACACTTCCTCTGGAAAGCTTCGGTGCCGCGGGAGGGGCCGTTTTCTCCGTGGGAGGAGGGGGAGCGGCCCTAGTCCTCCCTGCTGTGGACGGAGAGCGGGACTTGCTCGATGCTCCTCAACAAATGTCCCCCTTGGGGCTTCTGTTTCAGCTCCCTTCTTCCCCAGGCTGACCCCGTGGACGGTGGCTGTGGCCGTCGTCTTGGTGGTCCTAGGCGTTCTCATCGTCGGGTCCCTGGTCTTCACCTGGAGACTGTACCAGGACCGGTCCAGGCAGAGG
>PVKZ01006148.1:0-39734 GCA_004027375.1 Macroglossus sobrinus
GGGGGGGGGGGATGAGATCTCAAAGCGAGTGAGCCGGGGTCAAGGGGAGGGGAGACTCAGGGGCCGCGTGCCAGGCAGTGACAGGCTGGCGTCTGGCCTTGCGGGCGTCCTCCGTCCAGGGCCGTGACGAGACGGGGACCTTCCATAGGAAAGGGGGTGCCGGCGTCACAGTCAGCGACACAACCAGGACCCAAACTCAGCTCGGGCCTCTGAGCGAATCTGATGAGAATGCTAAGCTTTGCAGACTTCCGTTTTGTACGTATTTTGAAAGCCAAAGGCATCCATCCAAAGGCATTCTCCAAAACCACAGACTTGGAGACTTTGTATGTTTTCCCCCAAAACGTGCCTCCAGCAGATGATCAGGACTCTGCACGTGAGGACGTGTTTTTGTTCCTAGCGCCTCTCCACATCTGCTTCCCATCCAAGCTCACGGCGACAAGGTCAGCGTCTTGCCTGTGACGACGGTTCGGGCATGACTGAATCACTTCCCAACGCGTGTTTAAAAATACATCGAAACCCTATATCTTGGAAATGGGGTGTGTAATTTGTTTCAGCATATATTATTCCCACCGAATACAAACTCATCAACTAGCGACCAAAGAGCTCAATTTCTGGCATGCCCGATCCGATGGTCTTCATTCTTTGAATAGATCCTTCAGCCCAAATATTTCGTTTCTCTAAATCACGAAACCGAAGGGTTTAGGAGTCTGCTGGTTTCTGGCGTTCTCTCTCTAAAGGAGAGAGCGTGACGGATTCCGTCTCCACTTGAGATTGTCTGTGGCTTTGATATCGCACAAACAGCACAAAGAGGACTGTTTTGTGTCCACAGGGATTAGGATGGACAGAAAGTTACTTCTGGGGAGGACGCTGGCTTGGTGTATTGGCTAAGTAAGGCTTGCCACAGTAACAGATAAACGCCATGTTTTCCAAACGATTGAAACAATAGTTTCTTTCTGTTTCTTTCCGTGGAAGAGTCCACATCCAAGAACCAGGCTGTCTCCCTCTGGGGTCTGCCCCTACCCAGGATCTCAGAGTCCTCGGCACCCAGCACAAGGTCTGTCCGCAAGCCTCGCCTGGTGGTGTCCCACACTGGGCCCGCCGGGTGTAGCCGCTATGGCCCGGCCTTCAGGCGGGTGGTCCGCTGCCCGGAGCCGGCTGTGAAGACCAAATCTCGCTCTCTCTAGCAGTGACGTGTTTGCGAGGGTGGCCTGGCCCTACCTTGGTCCTTGCCATGGGGCTGAGCAGAATGTGCTGGGGACGCTGTTTCCCTTCAGGTAAAGAAGCGAGTTTCGTTCTGCTCTCTCTACATGTCACCGGGTGTCATCCGGGCACCTCTGTGCGGGTGGCCTGTCGTGTTGCCACTTCACTGCGACACCCTCGGGTCGTGTAGGGCAGCTCACATGGCCCTAATCCACTGTGACACTGACCGGATCCGAGAACGCAGAGCAGTCCACGTCCCCTTCCCCGTCCACAGGGGCCCACGAGGACCGTGCTGGCCCCATCCAGGACAAGTGGCACGGTGTCTGGGCCACAGGAGGGGGCACATCAGTGCCCGTTGAACAAGGAACGGGAGCAGAGACTCCCACAGCCCATGATTCACGGTCCCCTGCCCTTGAGCTGATGGGGGACACCTCCCCCAAGTACACTCATGATGTTTAAACACCCTAACCTCTCCCGGGACTAGTTCGGTGGCTGTATGAACCACTGGCCTGGGCTCGGCGTGGGGCCGGCTGTCCCTCCTGCCACCCCTGGGGCACCGTCTGTAGGACTGACAGCCCCGCCGTCACGGCCTGTCACCTCCTCTGCGTGTCTGTGTCACTTGGCTTCACTCCCAGCGACATGCGTGGCTGTCTTCACACACGTTCTTACCCGGTTTCCGCTCCGAGATGAGCGAGAAGTCGGCGTGATCAAGTGTTAAAGCAAATAGATGTCGTGATCTGGGGTCAGAGACGTTTTTTGTTTGTTTGTTTGTTTTTACGACTCTCTCCCTGGAGGCGGCTTCTGCACCGTTTGACCTCATCCTTGTAAAGACGACATTTGCCTTTTGAATCTTACCGGAACCACCCCCACGGCCAGGAGCTGACAACTGTGAATATTCTTTAAATTATTTTAAAACGTGGTTGCGTTTTGACGTGTGTAATCGGGTGGGGTCTGCAGAGGAGGGAAGGCAGCCAATGTGGAGGGACATTTGAGGACCTCGGGGACCTCGGGGTGTCCTGCGTCTGTTTCCTGCGCCTTTAAATGCCACTTAAAACACTGACCCTCGTTTATCGGACGACATTTTACCTCGTTCCTCATAAAAGCCAGGAGCGGTGGCTCGCCCGCCCTCTGCGTGGATCTCATGGACACAGGGATGAGCCCGCGAGCGAGGCAAACAGGTGACACGCTCCGGTATCGATGTGTTGTCACTGGTTACGGTCCCAGGTGTGTCATCGCTGGCACCCGGGCGTTTGCGCTGGCCTCTGAAAGCCGCCCCTGGGGGCGGTGGGGGCGGGGGCGCCTTCTCTCTGCGCTGTAGGTGCAGTGGCAGCCCCCCGTGTCGCTGCCTGCCCCCCGTTTGGGACGGGACCCGGCACAAGGTCTGTGGCGCCTCAGAGAGCCGCGGCCACCCCCGCGAGCCCGGGCCGGAGTCTGGCTCTCCACCCACGCGTGGGCCCACGACAAGGGGCTCCTCCACTCGGGGGCACCCCCTCCCCCCTGGTCCTACACGAGGTGTTGTGGCAGGGTCCGTGACGGGGTTGAGGGGAGCTGCGAGCGTGGAGCCACAGGACTCATGACGCCCCATGTTCGGGTTGGGGTGCGAGGTCCTGGGGGTCCTCCCAGGCAGGAAGGGCCACCCAGGGTGTGGTGGGGTGACTTCCCCCAGCCCCAAAGCCTCCATGTCTAGGTCCCAGGAACCTCAGATGTGACGTTGCTGCTGCCCCGTGCTCGGTTAGGGCCACGTCCCCGGGGGCCTGGGGATTCCCATCGGTACCCCAAATCCCCCACCCTCCCACAGATCACATGACCGCCCTCGAAGCTGTCCGGATGCCAGGACCGTACTAAGACAAGCGGCAAGGAACAGAGGCCACCGCGCCCTCCGCCACCGCCCCACCCCGCCCCGTGCTCCCCGTCGTCACCCCAACACCCAGCCCCTGCCGGGGTCTCAGCAACCGCCCAGTAACGACGTTCGCACCCCCCGGAACTGGCCGGGCGCCTCCCGGGGGCCGTGTGCGTCTCGTTCCCTGAAGATGGGGCGGCGAGCGCAGCGGCCACCCTGTGACCTGGCAGCCACCTCCGTGGGACTGATGACGAGGGGAAGGGACGAAGTCGCGCAGGAAACGGCCCCAACAGCACAGCCAAACACCGGTCACCCGGGCATCCGCTCGCTCCTCTGGCCGTGCGCCCTGCTCAGAGGAGGCACGTGGGGGCGGCTGGCGGCTCCCGGCCAAGGGGCCCCTGGGGTCCCAGCGGTAAACTGAGGAAACAGCTGTTGGACGATGCAGTAAGTACACAGTAGCATTTGCACCATTCGGGAGCACAGCAGCGGGAACCACTAACTTCGCTCCATCACTCTCAGGGACGCTAAACGCCACTAGGGGTCCCCGGGAGGCCAAGAGGCGGGGGGGGGGGGGCATCTCCATGCGGGGGGGGGGGGCGCGAGCCACGTCCGGAAGCGGGAGGAGCTGGAGAGTCTGGGGCTGGGGCAGCAGGTGCCGGAGTGAGGCCGCAGAGGCGAGCTGGAGAGTGGGGGTCACGCCACGGCCAGTCCACCTGGTTCTGCGGGCACCGGGGCCCCCCGACTCTGAAGGCCATGGAGGGGCAGAGCCCCCGACCCTCTCTGTCCCAGCTGCTGTCCAGCGGTGGTCCAGCGCCACCCTCCCAGCTGCTGACGGCAGCGGGGTGTCTCAGGTGACCGTGGGGGGGCCATCGAGGGTGCTCCGGGGACGAGGGAGAAGACAAGCCAGCTGTCCCCACGCAGGACCCGCACCAGCGAGGAGGTCAGAGGGACGGCAGCCAGGGACGTTGGCAGCTCCGCGGCGCCCGTCTTAAAGGAACCACCTCGGTTCCTCGTCTCTCTGGAGGGTTTCATCTGGAAATCCCTCTCGTGGGGAGCAGGTTTACGCTCCGAGGGCGGGTGTGAGCCACAGCGGGCGGCTGGGCGCCCCGAAGGAGGCGTCAGACACTCTGGGGACAGCTGGGAGCCAGGCCCCTTGGCCAGCGCTCTTGTCACCGTCCCCTCGTCCCCTGCTGTCACCATCCCCTGCTCCTGCGATGCCCTCCCATGCTGCTTGTCCTCGTGGCTCTCCAGCCCGGTCCCTCTCTTCTCCCCAACCCCCTCCCTCCGGCCTGCTTCTTAAACATCAGCCTCTGAGGGGTTCCATTCTGAACCCCACTAGCCATTCCACAAGCACGGACTGAGCGCCTGCTGAATTCAAGCCCGAGCGATAGAAAATGAGCACAGCTGAGCCTCTGCCCCGCCCCCCCCCCGGAGGCTGAGGGGGGTGCATTATCTTGGGGTGCACTGGGGCACACGAGAGCACAACCCACCCCCCCACTGAGGGCCGTGCGTGACCTGCTCGTTTGTCCACACCCGCCGGCCCTTGGTTGCATTTCCTGGGTGACTTCAGAATGGAGTCTGAGCTGTCCAGAGGTCCACGAGGACGTGTTTGCACACCTGGTTACATGCACATGCACGAGGTTGCATTTGCACGCCTGGCTACGTGCCCGCAACGTGGACTCTCATCACTGCCACCAGGAGAGAACAGACATTGCCGTCAGTCAGAGCAGATCTGACTGACACTTGAACCTGGTCTGGCTGCCTTGCACCCCCGTTTCCCACTTGTGAACGGAACCAGTGCCCTCCCCTGGGCTACTGTGAAAGCCAGAGCAAGCCGGGCCACACAGGGTCACCGGAAGGAACTGACTTCCTTCCCTGTGTGTAAGTTCGAAGTTCAAAGTCACTTTCCCTAGCATAGGGATTCAAGGCGCAGAGCTCATTTCTGGTTGTCACAACCACGTTAATTTAGTGGCATGCAGTGGGCAGAGGCCAGTACGCTGCTAAACACACACAGGGCAACAGAGCGGAGGCCGAGACGACCTTGCCACGAGGGACCCACATCAGAGCCTCGGCCAAGGCCACGTCACCTAGATTTGGAGGAGGAAACAGGTTCAGACAAGTCGGGCGATCTAAAAACCAGAGTGTGGGGGTCGGGGGCACAGAGTTTGGATCCTTGACTGTGAAACCAAGTCTTCTCCCCCCAAAATGTGCTTCCCACTGCACCATCTTCAGGCAGAGCGAAAGTTAAGGGGCCCCCACTACCCTACAGCAATCTCACTGGAAGTGACCAGAAAAGCTAATCGTCCTAGAGCGTTCAGACACGACACGTGTGCTCACGTTAGCTACAAACCGCTTGCAACGGACTGTCATCTCCCGGAAGCACCCAAGGCTAGCGGAGGTGGGTCCCTGAGAGAGAGAGACGTGGCCCCTGTGCCACGGCCAGCAGCCCGGGGCAGACTGGTCCATCCATCATCCTGCTCACACCTCTGCACACCTGGATATGAAAGCTTGCTCTCCCCCTGCCCCACAAACAAGTATGAGAGTGCTTGGCGCTGATTATGAAGTGAATCCTGGGCAAGGATCTGGATATAAACCGGCAAGTAGTAAATCATCTCAAAAAAAGATCCCGGATGCTGCTGAGATCATTGCCGACAGCAGTTCAGGTTTATCCTTCGGCCTTTCAGAGATAACTCGAGAGCGTGTTTTTTGGAGACCTGCGACACTGTGTTTTGATGAGTCAAGGACAGTGGATCGAGGAAGCATAGGAGACTTTGCCCGGGGAAGTTAATCATTGCATAATCAGACATAACCGTGTCCATGATGAACTAGACTCAAAGTTCAATTCCATTTGATTAGAACAGGACCTTTTCAGGATTGTCACGAAGTGAGTTTATGTGAAAATCAAATATAAAATGCAGTCTTGTAAAATTTAGCATTTATGCAAATTGGTCCATATCTATGTATCACAGTTGAGTGTGTCAATATTAACATCTCCTACAATAGTGTGACAATTTTTTCCCAGATCCACAACGGTAAGCCTGAGGTCCACGAACTGTAGCCACCTGTAGACACACTACATCTTTACAGAAAAGTGAGAGTACTGGAAATGTTTAGTCTTTGATAAAAGACAAACTGGTTTAGGCTGGAATGAAATGGGCGCCCATTATCATTGGGTGCTATTTTGGGGTGGGAGAAAAAATTTTTCATATTCATATTTTTAAAATCTTTTTTTGATGAGCTGCTCAATTACTCAGAAACCTATCTTCACTCCTTAGGGGGTACATGAGCCCACTGAGCAGGAGAGAGCGTGAGAAAGACCGTGACAGATGACACACAAAAATGGAGACTTCTAAATGATAAAACCGTTAGAAGAAATTATAGAGGGAAATGTATGAATACTGACAAATGGTGAAGATCCTTAATAAGAACATTTTACATTACATCGACACGCAACACTACAGATGAGAACGAAGATACTCATGAAACACACACACAGAGATGTAACACGCTGGTGCACACATCGGACAGACGGACAGACAACGAGGTGCTTATGCCCAGTCGGAGTGCCTGAGTGTCCAGGTCTGTCCCCAGCTCTGATACTTCCAAGAATTTTGTCAATTTCTTGACCCCATGGGTAGTTCTCAGCATTCGACTATGTGAAACGCCTGATGCATAGTAGCTGAACGGTAGGCCTAACAGACTGGCAACAGTGAGAAGGTGACTCGGGCCCTGGAGAGGCCAGGAGGCCCCCACCGGAGGGGCGCACGCTTGCACCTTAGTGGGCGGTACATCCACCGAGGTCTGCCAGTCTCCTTGTCCCACCAACACTTCAATGTCATCTTTCAAAACCAACCAGGTACGATTCATCGTAAAAAAAAAAAGATTCACTGCTTAGAATAGCAAACACTTGAGAAACACCTACTGCACCAATACTGGAATTGGTTAAAAATATTTTATCGTTATGTCTTCACTTACTGGCCCTCGGCACGGCAGTGAAGCTCTAACACCTGGTTATAGTTACTGCCCTGGTATGGTTTTGAAAAGCAGCCCACGACACTAAGACGAGAGCCACAATGACACACGCACACTGTGTCATCAGCTGGAAATGGCTTGAAAAATATACAAGTTATTAACTTTTTTCTGGGTGGTGGGTCATAAATTATATTCAACTTTATATTTAAAACTTCACTGCAATAAACAGATGCGACTTTTCTAACTCGTTTTCGTGCACAGAAGAGCACACATAATAAAGAGTAGCAGAAAAGGACACCAGTTTTCAATTCACAGCGACTTCATTTCTGCAAGCGTTTTTATGCCAACTCTTCCCCACTCCCATGTTCAAGTCAGTGACAAAACCGTTAAGAAACGACACCATGAGAAGAACTTTATTTTAAAGCTCATAAAAGGCTCCACAATACCGGGCACGAACAGAATCCACGTCTCTTCCATGTTACACCTTCACGTGACAAATGCACCGGGTGACGCGATAGGTTTGGAAGCTTTTGCTCTGCATGCTAACACAGTTCACTAGCGTCGGCATTACTCGGTAGGGTTTGAACAGCAAAGGAAAGAAAGAGTCACTTACTGGACAGAATCTCAGAAAGCCCTTACGGAATCAGACGGCCGTGTTTCTAAACATCCACACGCATGCTGGGGTGGACAGCGGAATGCGAGGAAACTACCCTGGCAGGAAGGAACGCGGACGGGGAACCCGCAGCCCCGCCGAGCGGTTCTGGTTTCTCCCACGACAGAAGTCGCGTTTCCTCCTCCTCCGTGATGTGAGCGGCAGCACTGCACAGAAGCTTAGTGTGAGAGGTCACAATTCCACAGGAATCTGAAAGTCACCAAGGCAATCTTCCCTTTTAGGATCAGAGAGACTACAGACAAGCTTTTTCTTTTTTCAGATATAATAATACACAAAATTTCTAAACATCTTTAAAAAAGGAAATATAAATAGTCTCGGTGTGTCACGAGGAGTCACACGCGACGGCAAGGACGTGCCAGGTGAGGAGGGGCGGCGCGGCCGCGGTCGCCTAGTCCAGGTCCATGCTGACGGAGCTCTTGTCGTCGGGGTAGCACTCGCCGTTCTGCTGTGGGGGGTCGGCACCCGCGTTCTTGCCTGGATCTACGTCCTCCTCCTTCTTGTCAGCGTTTGGGCCATTGGGAGTTCTTTCCAGTTGGGGCGACTCGATTTTCGGTTTGGGTTGTGTTACGACAGGTTCACACGTGTTGTTCAGCTCCTAAGACAGGGAAACGAATCTGGTGACACCAACTCGATGCCAGGCCGCGTCCAGCCCCGCCCTGCACACCTGAGCCACACCTTCCACTGCAACTACCCGTCTCTCAGAGGATTCCAGCTCGCTGCACCTGCTCACAGCTAGAGCGCAAAGCCTGATGGGAGAGAAGGGGACTCTGATGTGCCAGGGACGTGCCCAGTCTGCACATTTAAACCTCGCTCCAACATTGAAAGGTAAGGTAAGAACGATCATACCCACCTATGGAAGAGGAGACGGTTCAGGCGTAAGTAACAACCTCAAGGTCAGAAAACCTAGTGACCCAAGACCTGGAATCATCACAACCCACCCACGGGCTTCGAAGGCTGTGTCCGTAACCTTCCCTGTGCCTGCGTGCTCTCCCAGACGGGGTGCGGTTCTCCTTGGTTTTCTTTGACTTCCTCCAAGCCTCACGCAGTCAGCAAGGCCTTCCTGATGAAACACTGACCTGGGTCCTCTCCACTGCCCCCAACTCCCTAAACCCAGGGGTCCCTAACCCCCAGGTTAGGAACAAAGCCACACGACAGGAGGTGAGCAGTGGGTGAGCAAGCAAGTTCCATCTGTATCTAAGGCTGCTCCTCAGTGCCAGCATCACTGCCTCAGCTTCACCTCAGGTCCTCCGATTCTCCTAGGAGCACCTGTCCCTGGTGCCAAGAAGGCTGGGGACCGCTGCCCTAACCCCTCTGGCTACTTCTACCACCAACGCGAACCCCGTCTTATGTACTGCCACACGTGCTATGGCCAAGTCTTCCTCACAGGGGCAGATGGCTTCCGCCAGCACAGGACTTTCTTAGGACACTGAAATCTAGCTCCCGGAACGGAACGATGGCTAGGCGCATGGCAGGTAGGGGCTCAACACACACATTTTCTGAACTGAATGAATGAAATGGAAACTTTACCGGGACTTTCTACGGTCTTGTATAACCCATGACATCGATAATAAACCAAGAAATCTAGTCTCAGTCAGGACGAGAGGAAAAATATATAAAAAAATGGCCACATTAAGGTTCAAATGACTGCACTTCGCATCCCTGAGAAAGCATAGCAGCGAGCCGACAGCAACACTCACCTTTATTTTTGCTTTAATCTCCTGGGCACGCACAACCGGGTCCTGAGCGAGACTCTTTCTGGCTTGAGCGTTCATGACGTCATTCATCCACTCCATCGCTTCATTCACGGACTTCTCGACCTTCTTCATTTCAGACTCGTCAATATGGTTGTACTTCTCATCCTTGATGGGAAAGGCACAGTCATTCAGAGAATTAGCGTCAACAGTAACTACTACTACGACCCAATTTCCCATGAACTTCAAATCTACCTCTGGTCTCAAATGCTAATTCCTCACTTGAGAACATCTATTCATCTTAAAGGTTACTCAACGTAGTTATTAAGACTAGAGTAACTCGGGGCTTCTGGTCGTCGGTGGAGCATGTGAAGGTGGTGCAGCCTGCTCATGTGACCACATCACAATTACAACTAAACTACAGAGCCACCAGCAACGAGAACCGCCCGAAGTCTACTCAACAGAAGCCCTACAACTGTGAACACACCGAAGAGGTCACCTTGAGACTGGTAGGAGGAGTGGAGACGCGGAAGGGGCTGGTCCCACACTGCATGTGGCGGTTGAAAACTGGGAGGGCTGTCTCAGCTGTGGAGGTCCCCCCTCCCGAAGAGCAAGGGGTCCCGGCCTCACAGCAGACACCCAGCCCAGGCTTCCAGCACCAGAAAGATAAGTTCCTGTAACTGTGGCTGTGAAATCCAGCAGAGATGGTGGCTAAGTGACAGAGTGACTGGAGTCACAGATGTCCTCTTAAAGGACCCGTTATAAACAGTTCTGGGACAGGAAATGCAGCACAGGGGAAAGAGCCAGTAATATCGTAGTAACTACTGTGGTGTCAGGTGGCTTTTAGGATTATCGAGGTGGTCACTTCACGAGGTACAGGACTATCTGGCCACTAAACTGTACACCCAGAACTAATGTGCTATTGTATGTCAACTGAGAATGAAAAATAAAATCTTATCTAAAAAGGGTTAGAGAAGCAGTAAGGCCCAGAATGACTCAGCACAGACTTACGCCGTCCCGGAAGTCGGCTGCTATCTTGGCGTAGTGCTGCAGCCTCTGTCCTAGTTCTTCCAACGCTTTTGGCCGCTCTTCAGCTTCTTGAAACCGGACTTTAATCGGAGTGCCCATTTTCTAAACAAAGCACAACAGATTGGTGGCCGTGGCAGTGGCAGACCGCAGCCCAGGCGCCGCCCCCCAGGGGCGGGGGGCCTACCATCAGCTCCGCCAGCTTGTCCACGTACGCCTGCTTGGCCTGGTCCTCGCCCTCCTCGTAGAGCCAGTCCTCGGTCTGCGTGAGCAGCCGCAGGAAGTTCTGATGGTCCTGCGTGAGAACCGTGAGCGCCAGCCCGTCAGTCACCGCTGGGAGCATCGCCCACTGAGCGGCTGACCGTATTTCCGACTGAGCTGCCCTCAGGAACGCTCGACGAGCAGCACGACACGCGACTGTCGGCCTCGCCTGCGCCTCACACGGGGGGCCTTTTACACGGGCGCCCTTGAGAATAGCAGTAAACAGCTCTGCCTTCAACACTGGGTCTGAGCAGCCCCATCTCAGACCAGCGGCACTGAGGTGCGGTTAAGGAGGAGCAACGATCCCCCTCCTCTCTAGAACGTTCGGGTCTCGGGGACTCCCGATTCCCTTCCTCAACTACCAGACCCTGACCGGGACATGAGACGAGTCCGGCTCCAGCCCTCTGTTGACACGATTTTCTATTCCAGGTTGTGTGGTTTCCGAAGGGCGCGCTATAAAATCGGGCGTCGGCCTGAGCGTCGGCCCCACTGACACACTGACCTGCTCGCACACGAACGGCCCGTACGGCCCGCACAGCTTGTCCCGGAACTCGTACACGCACTCCTCCACCGCGTTCTTCGCGTCGTTCCTCTCCTTCTCCAGCTTGTCCTGCATGATCATCTTGCCCTGTCAACACGCAGGGCACATACGTCACCTGCGCGCTGGCGCTGACACCGGTCAGGCCACAGCCCCAACAGGTGACCGTGAAAGTTCTCACTGGCACCTCATGGAACTCTCCCGACAAAGCCCACGAAGTGATTCACTTCCTGAGTACAGATAAGCTGTGGGTGTTTTAAACAGTGCGCAAAACATTACACAGCGTTCACATTTCAGATTGAAAACTAAGAAAAAAGATCTATGGCTTTTATACGATTCTGGTTGTTTTACATGGGGATGAATATTAGCCACTGGGCAATGGCCAGACGGCTTTGTCACATTTTAAAATCAAGGATAAATTACTTAAGAGTCCACTCACTCACACTTATGGTTAAACTTCTAGACGCCACGTCCCCACCCGGGCACAGGGAGCAACGTCAATGACGTCACACAGCCCGCACCACACAGAAGCACAGTGCATTTCCCAGAATTCCCAGGAGCACTCCAGGGGCCGGCCGTGCCCACCGCACCGTGCCCCGGGCCAGCACGCGCTGCCACCCGACCGCTTCTCGAGAAGCTGGGCCTCCGCCTCCACGCTGAGCGGAAGGGCACAACCCTCTTTAACAAGGATGCAGAAACGTGAACAAAACTTAACGACAATTAAAAATCCCGTTGGCTCTGCCCTGTCCCTACGACTGTACAAAGCCTGGGATACAGAGAAGAACGCACAGCCTGTATCTACGAAGCCCGCAGGCCGCGGGGCCGGCCCACCTAACCCCAGCCCCGCTCTTGCCTCCGTCTCGATGTACATGTTGAGCAGGTCCCGCCCCAGCTGCCACACCAAGCTGGCTTCGACGGGAAGCTCCACGTTCACTGCCTTTATCTTGGGTTTCTTAGCTTCCGGAGGCTGGTCCACTTTCTTTTCATTCGCCTTGGGAAGGGAGGTTGAAAGAAAAGGGAAAAGTTCTTAATCTTTAAAAAAACAATAATAAAAAAATACACTATCGTATTTGCTGGTAACACAGGCAAACATAGCATCTTACGGAGTTGGAAGAGTAGTAAGACCGTCTGATTCGCACGTGCCCTTTTCAATTGGCCTGTAACGCCACTTCGGCGTGCCAGTCTCCTTCGAGAGGGCACTAGGATATTTTCTTTTCACAGTAAACTTAAATTCTCCTGCTATTCATACGTCTTTATGTCCCTAACCCCCTTAAGGAATGTTCGTGACTCTGAAGAGTCAACAATACTAAATTGCCACATCTTACAATCTACAACCTGACAGTTACTGAACACGGATGGACCCAAACTAGATGTGTCCAGTCCATGGCTCTCTCTGTGACAAATGCCCAGGTCCCTCTTGCCGGCAGCACACCTGCCTTACTTACACTCAGCATCACACTGGCGAGTGCCTTTTACGATTTCCTACTTGATTCAGAGATGGCGCACACACACTTGTGCATGTACACGTTCTCATGCCCACCGTCCGCCCTTGAGTCATTGCAATTCTCATAAACAACTCCCCAAGGTCAAGAGAGAGAAAAATCTTAAAACAGGAGATGGGATGATACAGAGAATGCTAACAGTTCTCTGTGCATTTTTCATAGATGTCACCACAGCGATAAGAAGTAAGCGAGGTCTCCTATGGCCTTCAGTTTTCCAGCCTTTTCTATGACTCCCCATCTCTGCAGGTTCTCACTCACACAGGCGACAGGAAAACGGTGTGGGAACAGATCAGAAGACAATGGGGGTGGGGGGCGTGACAGGGACCCTGGCTGGCTGGGACACTAAAACAGGAACAGGCCACCCCAGGGGTCCCAGCATCACTGCCACTGGGGGATAGTGGGGAGCTTAAGGGTTGTCATTCTAGGTACTTCACGGAAGAAAGAGACTTGAAAGGGGGCTGAAGGCTCGCTAGAGCCACAAGGACGGGCAGGGGCCGGGAACTCGCTCCCCAGACTCCGCCTCAGTGCTCCCTGCCGCCCTGTGTCCACAACGGGCTGTCAGCTGCATCGCTAGTGCAGGCCCCGAACATAAGCCTGCAGTCCCTGACGTCCTCCCTCTGGTGCAAGGGGAACCCCCCAACACGCTGTGCACTCTGGGGCGCGGGCCGTCAGACAGACAAGTGGATCAGACGACACCTTCACGCAGCAGAACCCAGGGGAGCAACAGCCACGTGGGAAACAAGCGAATGAGTCTGTGCCTGGCACTTATGTCAGGACAAGCCTGTCTGGCAGCATCCCTTGTACCAACTACTGACAAAGCCAACACGTCACAACCTGGCGCTCGATGTGGCATCCACCAGGGCTTGAGTACATCACAAACGGGAGACTGCCGCCCGGTGGAAACCGTGTTTCGACCCCAGTGAACCGGTCCCAAGTCATCTGAGGATGAAGAACTCGGCCCTTGGGAACGGAGGCGCTGTCTGCAGGCCGCCAGCGTCCGTGCGGCTGGCACGGAGGCGGCTCTGGGACGCACAGCGATGGGGAAACAGATCCCATCCCAACCCCCAACTCTGTCCCACCACGGGCTTAAACGTCTGATCAGAAACCAGCATTTTTAAAAGGACATGACTATTTAACTGAGCTTCCGACCAGCCACTGCAAAAGCAGAGCAAAAGCACGATGACTTCGAAATGCGATCTGGTTGTTTCCAGATCAACCTCATTAACGTATTCAAACTTGACAGGTGGCTGGAGAGGACACTTCCTGAGGCTCCTGCGGCCTAACCCGGCGGCGCCCAAGCGTGTGGCAGGCGCTGGCAGGTGCCCCGGGCACAGAGGGAACGACTGACGCTGCACTTCTGTCCCTCGCTGCCCGGAGTGGCAGCTCACGAACGGGCGCCTTTGGTCTAAAGCAAGATCTCCATCCCCGTAGCTGAGCTCAAGTCCCTTCCACCGGTGTTAGCGGAAACACAGAAAATTAACCAAAACACCCCTACAGAGAATAAAGTAACTCGGTGCTGGCTCTTCGAGCTGCAGATTTAACATCATCATCAATGACCACATGTTGCAACACTGTCCAATGGAATGAACTGGAAGAATCACTCACTTTGTCAGCATCGGGGGTTTTGTTTTCTTCGGAGGTAAGTTCAGGTGAAGGGGGAGACTGTGAGGTCTGCTGACCATCAGTTTGTACCTGGGGCTGTGTTCCAGCTCCACTGCTGTCTTGCTGGGTACTTTTCTGAAATGAAAGCCCAGGCACAAAGGATGTAGAAAGTAGGTGTACTCGGATAAACGGAAAGGTTACAGGGCACCAGAGAGTACGCTCAACTTCTCACATCTTAACATGGAGGAGAAAACACATGGAAAAGCAGAATGAACACAGAATACCTGAAAATCACTTCAGATTTTAAACCTTTAAGGAACGGTTTGCGTGACAGCAGTTGACACGGGTAAGTGGCGAGCAGCAGGCGTTCTCTCTGTCGTGATGGCACGTGAGCGCGTCCCAGACACAGGCTTCCGCAGCCTGCCCGCAAGGGCCACCCTGCGCCCAGACCCCTGTCCATGGAACGGCCAACCTCCAGGCAGTCCCTCAGGAGGCAGCTGACAGCTCAGACACGCAAGACCCGCTGTCCCGACTGTGATCCGGCTCGTCACCCTCAGAAGACCTGGCCTAAGGAGTACGCGCTGCGTGGTGACAGCCTCAGCCCTTCTGCCCGCCCTGAAGGCGCTCGAGTTTTTCTGTCGGAGCTCGAGATGCTCAGCCAGGCCCTCCTGACACACCCCCGGAGGAAACTGAGAGTGACATGCCAGGTGTCAGGATGACGGTGTCTGCAGCCGAATGGGACAGTACATGGCACCGGCCACTCAGCTCACTAGACTGGACTTTCTCTAGCTGACACCAACGCTGAGGCTCAGGGTAACTAACGGTCCTTCTGTGTTCTAGAAACGAAGAGACCTCTGACCACAGACAGCACGTGTCCTCACACCGTAAATGAAACTCTACCCTGCCTGCCTCTTGGTCTGTGACTTCTGATTGTTATCCAGAAGTAAACGATAATGGCAGATTTTCTTAAGTTGCTTCAAGTTCTTCTGCCAACCTTGTAACAGCAGCACTCGTGCGAAAGGGCGTCTACGCCAAGAACACGAACAGGCACCTGTCGCCCATGGAGAGGCGTGTCCCCCTCCTCCCACAGCGTGACAAGCCACCTAAGTGCATGCCAGCAAGTTCCAAAATACCAAAGCCAAGTCTGCCCTATAACTTAAAAACAAAAAAACAAAACAAAGAAAAAAAAACCAGCCTTACTATCAAGTACTCATTTCACTAGTTTTTCAGTCTTTTTCTTTTTCTCTTAAATCACTGGTCAACGTTTGACGTCTCCATATGTGATCTACATCTTAAAAAAACAATCAAAGGAACTCTACCCCCTCCGAGTGAACTGTCGTGTGCCTGAAAATCCCTACCACGCTATGCACCACGTAACCACAATTCACCGCGGTCCAGGCCGTACGTCACCATCATGTAGCAACTGCTATTATCACGACCCGACGTTCCTAACCAAAACCAATGGCTGAACCCCGTTTTAGCCCGCCTCTCCCCTCCCCTCACAGCTCAGGATCACGTCAGCGGGGTGTCCACACTGGAACGCTCCCCGCAGACCTACCTCAGAGTCTGCGCTTTCTGGGGGTCTCTGGCTCTGGCCCTCGAGGTCCACTTCCACGGACGGCAGCTCGCTGTCCTCGGTGGGGACCTTCTCCACCATCGACGCCGTGGAGATGGTGAAGATGCCGTGGCTGTTGACGCGCACTTTCACTTTCACTCTGGACTTCTCTCCATCCTTCTGTGCGGACACGTTCTGCACTATGAAGCGGCCTGAACAAAACGGACAGTTTTAGAACTGAACCCGCATCTCTGCAAAGACAAAGCTTAAGACAAAAAGCTTGAAAGGACCGTTATTGCAGTCTCCCCGTTTTCTCTACCGACTGTCAGGTGCACCCCTCTTAAAATAGACTCAGACGTCTCTGGGACACGCATGACACCTGGGATTTGTGACACCTCCACTAGCACTTATGACACAATGCCATGTGAGATGCTAGTGGCCAGTAGTCACTGCCCCCTCTCGCCCACTTCTCCAGACAGGTGAGCATGATTAGACGTGAATCCATCAACAAGCTAAGGGCCGATGACGTCGGGACGGGCTGCGTCTTAACCCTGCACGTCTTTCCAGAAATGCGTTTTCTCCTGATTGAAAAATAATTTCCTGTATTTTCCACAGAAGTCAACTGGAACCTCAAAGCCTGAAATTGTTAGGCAGAAGAGGGCACTTCTGGAATATTCTGAGTAGGAGTGAGACTCGTTGACCCGGACCACCTGGGCTCTAGCCCCGGCTACGTGACCGTGGTCCACGCCTCTGCGCACTGAGTGGAAACGTGCTTGCGAGGCACATGTCATCACAGTGACACCACCGACAGGGCTGTGACACGAAGCCCCGTGGCCCTGCGCATGGAAAGCCCCGTGTGGGGCCTAACGGCTGTGGGTTTTAGGCGCTGTCCACATGACCACACGGAAACAGACGTGTGTGCCCTCCAGCACAGTGGAAGGTGCTGGAGCTGCCTGTCCCGAATCAGGTCGTAGTCCAGGAAAGGAAACAGCATTTACTACGGGGTGCCCGGAAGGCCCGCAAGAGAGATTTTAGTGTGTTTTGTGCAGAAGAGCTTGATTTGTCCTCTGCACGATGGGGACATAATGCACAGAACCCAACCTGCCAACATCTCAGTCTATAGTCAACGATTTCTCTAATTTGCTCTCAATACATTTGCAAAAACTACCGAGGGGAAAAAAGACACGCCACCTCTGTGCCAGAGTATTTTTATAGTCATGAGCAGTAAGAAGATACAACTGGCCAGAGCCAGGTTAGACCTCTCCCTTCCAACAACCTCGCTATGCAAAGCCGTGGGCAGTGGCAAGTCCTGGACGAATACAACATCGACCCATGAGACGTGGCCGCTCAGGGACAGGCCCGGGGCGTTCGTGGACTTCCAGTCACTGCGACACGGTTACAGCACGCAGAAACCGTGGCCAGCCTCTCAGATAAAAATGTACCAAAAAGAGATGTGCTTTTAAAACGCATGGTACACTTGAGAAGTAGCTTCGACGATCTGAGCCAGGTTTCAAGCTGGAAGTAACAGTCTGTAAGTGACATTTCTCCCAGAGAAAAGGTCAATGTTAAAAGTAGGTGGTTAGCCTTTAAATATGGACATCAGAGGAAAAACACCGAAGGTTCTGAAAACGGATGCTCAGAATAACAGGGCAATGCCTCGTTGTCCCACCCCTGCGGGCCAGGCCACTCACCTAACGAGGTCGCCCATCACCATCCTTCTGCATCAAAGATGGCTTTGCACGGAGTCATATCCCCCCGACATCACTAAGACGACTTTCCAAGGTCGTACACTGAGTAAGCTAAATCTTTTAGAGTAAACACACGCGACTAGTGGCTTTACCTATCTTCGCCTCTGGATACGGGACGCTCTGAGGGTCGGAGTAGAAGGCCTCCAGCTCGAAAGGGCCACTTCTCAGGAAGGTGAGGACTTTGGAGAAGGGCGCAGCGTGGTTTCGGCCGAACACTTCGTGAACGCTGGAGGAAGCAAAGGCAGTTGGGGGTCACTGTGCGCCACGAACCGAAGACGCCCCCAAAACCCACAGCAGCTCGACCCCACCGCGTGCAACACCGAGCGAGAGCTGCTTTCCCAGGGCTGGTTTCTGAGCATCCCCGCAGAGGATGCTACGTTCGCTACGTTAACACCCGTCACCTGATGGCGACTCCCTGCTACTCACCCTTCGGCATCTTCCGAATCGTGGCTCCAGACCAGCGAGATCGGAAACGGGACTGCATCCGTGACCGAAAACTCTCTAACTTTAAATGCTGGGGACAGGATTGCACACTTGAAAAAAGGAAAGAAGGAAGGATTATCACGAGCACATAAATCATTTCACTCACCTCTGTACATAAAACTCAACTCAAATGGAATAGGGAGGTTTAAATTCAAATGCAGAGTACATTGCCTTAAGCGTAAATGACTTCTGTAAATACTGGGCTGATCACTAGCTACAGTGGCAGATGACAGGATGACTCTTCTCATCGGATAACAAGTGCTCACTAACATTAAGCCTCACGGGCTGAGGAGACGACACTGGTCTTCCTAGACGTGCCCTGCTTCCGCTGATTCCAAGGACAAGCTGCCTTACTTTTGAAAGTGAACAACACAGCCACAAAAAGCTCTGTCCATATCGCCTTTCAGATGTTTAGGACACTGAAAATCAGCAAAAACTAGAACGTTCTAACTTTCAAGTTATTTTATAAATGATAGAAGCAATGATAAATTCAAATTTGAGGTAGACGACACACAACAGATAGGTGGGTTTACACTACTAACTACATAAACGTGACCAAGTACATTACCCTCTGGTCACCTCGGCAGCCTTCAAGAGGCCAAAAGCCGCCCTTTCTGAAGAAACTATAATCTCCCAACGTTTCTGGAAATTACTCCATTATCGAGAGAAAAGCAAAGACCCCACAGTAGATCAGTGACACAACAGAAAACCAATCATCTTCAGTGTCTACACATCCTGCCTCTCACAAGTTTTAGAGGGCCGCCTGTCTACACACCACTGTCCACAGAATCTCTCACTTTGTATGTAAAAAACTGTGCTAACTAGATCAAAACTCAAGCGTGTTTAACTTGAAACTTTAGTTAAAACTCCTAAAATTTATTTGACTATGACGTCCTAAATACATATAAACGAATATCTATTTTTTTAAATCGTTAACATCTAGATTTGGCGTTTTTGCTTTTGCCAAACTTCATGCCTTGGTAAGGTTAAAATTGACATGGCGAACCCTGCAGACGCACCCCTCCCCCAGTCCTTACGTCCAGTCCTAACGGGGCCAGACCGCATTCCGGGCCCTGCGGCCTGCGGGCATCGTAACAACTGCCACCACACGCGTGGCAGTCCGTGCGCCGCAGTGGGTCCCCGTGAGCCCTCCCCCAGAACCACACTGCTTCCAGCCCCCCGCCTGCGACGCCCCAGCCCTGCGGTGGTTTTAGTCTGAAACTTCTGGGTCGTCTGCATCGCAGACCCTCCTGGGTTTATGCAGAGGTGACGCCCCCGTGGCCCCCCAGTCTCAGCGGAACGAGGAGCAGTGGTGGGGGCCCGAGCGGGCAGTACCTGCAGCGCGCACCCTCTGGCCACTGCCTCATCTGCGTTCAGCGTCGTGCTGACGTCTTTCCCGAAGAATTTGGCAATTTTCTCTTTCACGGCTGGGATGCGCGTGGCGCCGCCAACGATCTCGACGGCGCTCACGTCTTCTGCTCGGAGCTGTGTCTGTTCCATCAGCCAGCGAAGGGGGGCGTCGACCTTCTGCAGGAGCTCCGCGCACAGCTCCTCAAACTGCGCCCTTGGCAAGCAAGGCGGACACTGGATAAATCTTTAGAAAAGCTACGTACAGGCCAACATCCTGTCCCATTGTTTTTAAACGAACCAACTCCAAGAATTTCATTTTTTCCCCCCTCAGCTAACCCTGGATGCCACATGGGCCACGTTTAACTGTAATCTGTTACTTTCCTTAAAAAAATAAATAAAAAGAGGTGTAAAAAAAGAAGTAGAGAGAAAATCAGTTCTCCTGGTATCCCTAAAAAGATCGCTTTTATATTAAGATTGCCATTTTGCTCATAAACACGTCACGTGATCTGATTCTCCAGCCTGGGTATTTATTTCCGTTCGCTTCAAAATGTGTGTGAACTACCCCATGAACCCGGTACTTAATCCTTGGCCCAGGAATACTAGGAAGTGGGGAGCCCCAGGGCCTTCCTCACGAGGGCGCTTAGCGAAGCTCTAAAACCCACCTGGCAGTGGGGGCCCCCGTTCTCACGATGCCAAGGGTGTTTCTGGCACGCGCAACCCTGAAATGCGGGCCGAGCCGCCCACCCCCGGGCCGCCACGCACCTGCTCATCTTCCCCGACACGTCCTTGTCGTGCATGAAGCACTCGATGCTGAGTGGCAGCTCCGTGCTGTTGGAGCTCATGAGCTTCTTGAGCTTCTCGCACTCCTGGTGCAGGCGCAGCAGCGCCCGGATTTTGGACTTGGCGTCCAGCTTGTACTTGGTTTTAAATTCCGCACAGAAATGGTCCACTAACTTCGCGTCGAAGTCTTTTCCTCCTAAGAAAGGATCAAAAGCCGTTCCCAGTACCTAATTTAGTTAAAACAACAAATGACGGGTTACTTTTGAGTCGTGTCTGTAAGTAAAACCTTAGCTATGACTACTCAAAAACAACCGAAGGCTAATAGGCTCAAGACTTCTATTCAGATTATAACACACAATCCAAGTCAGTTGGAAGAAATGTGACTACAAGTTCCAAACAAAAAACGAAATACGGCATTTTTGATTTTTAATAATTGTGTGGAAGATGATCTGAAAAACACCCACCCCCTCAGCACGACGACTAGACACGGCTTCGTGAAGCCGCTCCCTGTTCTTCACCAAGACCACCGTCGAGAAGCTTCGCAGCTCAATGACAAATCAACACAGTTTGCATGTTTGATCCCTTGGCTCCGACTTACGACTTTACCTTCAATTTCCCCTTGTTAAAGGCACAGGCGGACACTTGAAAGGCGGAGTGTCCCATGTCCACGAAAACCACGACCCGGGGTTTCTCGTCCAGGCCCGGGAGATCCTGCTTATAAATTCCGTAGTTCAAAGCAACTACACAAAGAAATAAACGAGATTGTGTCAATTCTTCGGTTCACGTTTTCTTGGGAATTTCATTGTTACAGATATAATCACGCACACGGACAACTTGACCGGCCTTCAAACAAAGCTGAACACGTTCCCTTTATACTGACTTTGTACTCATTTTCTTGACATCGATTACCTCTTCCCTTTCTGATTTCAGGACAATCCTCTACCACTTTCCAATACAGAGAGACACGTGAAGATGACATACGTAGTGTAAACACGACATGTACCACAAACAACATCGGACGCATTACACAAAACTTACATTTAACCACAACCTGCCAGGAGACTGCGCAACCGAAAAGTGAGGAATTTAATGCACAACTATAGCAACTGCAGTTCCTACCCATTACTTTTAGACCTGAGACGAATAACTAATCTTCCTGAAAGAGTCTGTTATCTTCAGAACGCTGAAGCCACTATACTTCTAAGCATATATACTGAAGAAAATATCTTTATTCAAAACTTTAGTTAAGACTTAAAAAATCGATTAGAAATATGCTGGAAAAAGTCTTATTTGCTTTGCCTGAGCACACTAAATTAGAGCTGACTTTCTGTTCACCCGTAATCGTAATAAACCGATAAATGCTCTAGGTAATAGCAGTGACCACTCGGCTCACCACCACGTCCATACCAAACCCAGCGCCTGACAAATGGTACGGCTTAAACCAATACCTGACAGAGATGGATGACCAAGGCCTACTACATGTATTTGGGAGATATATGAGGACAAAAATGTTTTAATAAAATCAGTAGCTGCCGTCAAGGTAGTTTTGAAACCCAGAATAATAAGGTACCAGGAAAACTTTAACTATAAAAACGATATAAGGAAATAAAAAACTAAATCCAATGTGCTTAATTCAAACGCTTACAGAATACATACAAAGAATTTTCTAATGAAAACAGATTTATAAATCTGAAAAAGTACCAACTTTTCATGAAACATAAGCCACCTCAAAAAGCTAGAATTTTTGCTTTTGAACATGGGTTTTGGCTTTTAAGTAACTATTTCTAACCCACACGAAAAGATGTCCAGGAGCGCCCGGCGTGTCCTAACTCTAGTTCTGATAATACGCTCACTTCACAGACAGTCCCTTACCGGCTGTCATGTCATTCATGAGTCTTAAGCAGTTAAGGCCAACGATTTGTGCAGCGTCTAACACAGACCGCCTCTCAGCATCCGTGAAGAAAGAGGGGACCTACGACAAGGAGGAAAAGACTTTAACTTCTCTGGACACAAAAACGCGTATATTTCCCATAACCATTTGTAACAAGTTCCTAATAGTCCAATACGTGCCTTGCCAAGTCGTACGATAGATAGAACTAGATCTTTAGTAAGTTCCTTGACTTTCAAAAAAGACTGCCCTAATATTATAGTATCAAAGAAATCTTATTATAATAACATAAATTAATAAGAAGTAGTCATTAAAACATAGCGGCAGTTACTTACATCTAATAGAAAGCTCTAAATTTACGTGGATGAAATGTCATTTGCAAATTAGTCTTACATTTCAATTGACATTTGGAAATTAAATGCTGTCAACGTTTAATGTCAAACATGACGGATTATAGGCAGAGTATACATGGCACTTAAGGATAACACAAAGCTCATTCTCGCATGTGCCCTGCCCTTTAACTCTGCTCTTCATGGGGTTCAAGCGCTGAGATTGCAAGGGGGACCTTGTAATTCAGCAGATCTGTTAAGATGACAAAAACACCGTCCTGGCAAAGCCTGCTGACTTTCCTAAGAGGAAGAAGAGCAGAACAGCTCACGGGAGGAGTTTCTTGCGATGCTGACTGGGGCTTCCAGCTAATTAATTCATTCCTTTGGTCGCTTTCTGGAAGCATTCTAAGCAGGATCCTCTGAGATGCACCCAGGCATCGCCAGGCCGGACGGCCCCTAACAGTGCGGCGGCTTTCACAGTCTGCCCTAAGTATCTGCAGAAGCTTCAGGAGAGAAGCAAGAGCAAAGGCGGGTGTCTGCTGACTTTTCAAATCAGAACACTGCTTTCAGCAGGTTAAAGAAAAAAAAAAAGGATGGACGGACCACCGATTCATAACGTAACTCTTTAGCTGTCCCAGAGCCTAACATACGTGTTCCCCCAGCAACAGGCAGCCATCCTTCCAGATCACCTTGCTCTTCCCAGGGCGGGAGGGGGGGCTGGGCTGTCACCCCACGGCCCGTTCTCGCACATCCTGGGACACGCTGCCGTAAAGGCGCTCCCTGGTCGGGGCACCACCCTCCCCAGCTGTAACAGAGATTAGGGTGTCAAGAGTCCGTCCCAGACAGTCCTGGGGCTCAGCAGACTGAGAAGCGACCCTCGTCGCTGGGGAGAGCAGACTTTAAACTACCTTTCGGTGTCCAAATACAGGATGGTTTCCCTCCATCCCACACGTTCTCTGATGACCTGACAACTGTCACTGAAGGCAGCGGGCTGGCTGGCCCGTGCTGAAAACCTACGTTTTCTCATTGCTACTAGTGGGTTACGTTTTACAACCTCTAAAGCAACCGGTCTGCATTTTCAAAAGCCTGAGAGGGGATTCCGACTTGCATCTCCCCCCAGTGAAGAGCTTCCCAACTTCCAGCTACAAACAGCACCTGCCCCTGCCCCGAAGGGCTCCTCGCACCTCGTGACTGCAGCCCGTAGAAGTCATACTCTAGCGACAGAGCAGCTCTCCCACGCGGGACGCTGAAGAGTAGCACAAAGCAGGCACGTCCAAACAGAACGCGCTGCCTCGCTGGGTTCCACTTACTGAAATGACACAATCCGTGACCGGTTTCTTGAGGTTGTTTTCAGCAGTTTCCTTTAACTTGGTCAACAGCATGGCTGTGATCTGCTCCACGCTGAACAGGTGTTCTTCGTCCAGGTACATCACCTACGGTGAGGGAGAAAGGCGCCTGAAACGCAGCGGTATAAAGCCACATGCGAACGCTCACTGCCAAGTGTGATCACACATTCTCTTCCAGAAAATCTGTGTCACAGCTGTTTGGGGAAGACGGGAGAACGGGGAGAGGGAGGCCAGGAGAAAACGGAAGCACTTTTCCCTAGCGATGAAGAGGAGGAGAAACTGCTAGGCAGGCTTCCCCGACCTGAAGTCACACAGTATGGAAGGGACAATGTCCAGGCTAAGTAAAGAGATGAATCACTGGGGTATCATTTCGTGTGGATCACACGACAGGGAGGCCTCTGCTGGTTTAAAAAAAGCCTTCTGGTTGTCATCCAGGGCTGCGCTCCAAACAACTGTCGCCGGGCAGCACGGGACACACTTTTGTTTGAGATGACAACACGATTCGCATCTCCTTAACCAACACCACTACGTAAATCTAAACTCTTACGACGGCCAAGACGTTACGAGAAACGCTAACTTACAGCAGTAAATGCCATGCGAACACTTTTCAGACAGTTTAAAAATAGACATTACAGTTAAAAGCAGCTAAATGGGAAACAGAGGAATGAAGAAGCGCTAAGTTTCATCAAGTTTCATTTCCCTTGAAGGCCTCTGAGCTTCCTCCATTACGTTACCTTTACTCCAACGCCTCCATTTTTCATCGGAACCAGATCGTAGCTCAAGCTTTCCTTCTCCTTTTGAATGAACGGGTCACTGAATGCTCGGCCATGGAACCTCTTGAAGTGAGACACGGTGTTGCTGGCATGAGTGACTTGCTGCGGATAAAATGAGAGATCTGAAATGGTTTTCTGATTCCGACAGCTCTCAGTCCTTTACAGCCATTACACAATCCCTCGTACACATCCAACCCCGGGGAAACGAGCCACTTTCTCTGGAGCCCTGATTTCCCCATCAGTGAGGCACAAGATTCTTCCCCCTTCCCCTACAAAAATCCCAGGACGTAGGCGCTAAGCAGGAACGAGAGTCGATACTGTTAGCACAGACGTGACAAGATTTCAAAAGCTGCAAGATAAGCTCGGAGATATTGTGGAAGAACCGCATCGCTTACATCTCATTCCTTTTTCTCCACTGAACTTCTAAGTTTTATACCAATTCAATGAGTAAGTGATCTAAAAATACGACTGTCAAATCCCATTTTTTTAAAGGGAGTTCATCACTAATGCCTAAAACTGTGCAGTGGTCACAATGAGCCTGACCGGAAATACACAGATGGCCACCTTTCTTTCCAATCGCAGGAATGCTCATTATCTATACCGAAAAGCAGAGGCGTCAAGGATACGTCAAACATGTCAAAATGACTCAATACTTTCAGCTGCATGTACCTATTTCTGATGATTATTAGGCTCTGAATTAAAAGCCCCGCTTTGTAGCATCATTTCACTCAAACACGTCAGCAGCGAGAATCTTATTTAAAACGCAGAAACTATTAAAATAAGAGACTGAAAAACAAAGACTTCTAAAGTTAAGGGTTTTAAAATAACAGGTCACTATTTACTCTTTTCTCTGACCTACTTCTTTGAAAGGGGAGAATACAGCTCAGCAGTACCCTTTCCAAATAGCATGGAATTTAAGCGTGTTTGCAAGCTAAAATGCCTTGCGATTCTAAAACCGAGAGGAAGGCTGTCTAGCGATCTACGGGCCAGAGTCTGATGTCACCTGACCGTCCCCACATAACCATGAAAACTAAGAGAACTGAAGGCCTGCGACGCCAACGCTGCGAACAGCCACGTTCGGGGAGGCTGAGCGCACGGAAGCGTCTCTCTCCCCGAGGCTGTCATTTTGAGTGTGCACACACACCTAGTTCTTTTTTTGGCTTTCATCTCTTCCAACTAGCCACAATACCTGACGGTTTGGTTTTCTTTTTTTAGCAACGCTACTTCCTCTACTTAAAAGCGTTTTTGCAGTCTTTTCATTTAAAAAGCATCTCAAAAGGGATTTCCTATTTTTTTTTCCTCTCAACCCCAAGAGTTCAACAGAATTATAATGTGAGCCCTCAACAGGAGCTACATATGTAAATGTTCCAGTCACATGATGGAGTAACAGGTGAAATTAATTCCAATAGCTTATTTAGCCTTTATCCAAAACACTATCATCTCAGCATGTACTCGATAAGAAATATTGATGAGAGACTTAATTTCATTTAAACGTTCAAAACCACATGTGTATTTCACACTTTACTGCAGAGGTGACAAGTTTCTCGAGCACTCAGCAGCCACAGACAGCTAACGGCCACACAGACAAGAGACAAACAGTTCTCCCCGCCCTGCTTTCGTTGTTAAGTAACCTGAAAATGTTTACAAACACAGAACTTCTAGAAGGAATCTTTAACTCTTAAACGCGTGTCATGCGAAAAGTCACATAAATGACATAAATTAGGAGGTGGTGAAGTCACTAAAAATTAAGGTCAGCAGATTAGAAAGTTAAAGTAGATCTTCAATAAAACAAGAGCAGAAGGAAAAAAGCTATCTAAAAGGCTAAAATATAATAGTTGCATCACATAACTACAACTAAAAAACAGATGGACTTAGTATTCACTCCAGCATGTCCTAGAAATTTTACTTTTCAAACTTCCTCCTTAAAAACTGACCAGAATTCTCCTAAAGCACATACCTGATTTTTGGCTGCAACTCCAATTGTTCTGTTTTTTGATCCAAATGATATGACTGACCTAGAAGATACACAAAACACGTCCCACAAAAGTTAAAAGAGCACAAATGTTAGACATTGTTCACTGACAAGAGAGAAAAAATCTAATATAAATCTCCTTCTCATGGAGAAGGGTGGGCCGGGCCAAGAGCAGCACCGTCCTGGAGTCTAAAGCTTTGGGCCCATACTCAGAGGGAGTCACTTCACTGCCACTCTGAGACTCCGATGGGGCGGGGGCAAGTCCTCCCCTCTCCCCCAAGGCTGCTCGCAGCGCAGGGGACTTTTTCCACTACCCCAAGTACCAGTATCATTCTCCAGGTCCCCAATTATTTGGAGGTGCGCATTAACTCTGAAAATGCTTTTAATCAAGTATATTATTAACCTGGCTCTAGACGCACGATTAACAAAAGGCAGGGTGTGACTTCACCCAGTCACCAACTCTGCACAAATCTAAACACCGCGGCCCTCCTCCTGCTGTCCTGGTACACCATCTCCCTCTTTAGGATCCAAAGTTTTTCCATGAACCCCCACGGGTGGGCCCGAGCTGTGCTCCGGGGGTTGAACGCAGGAATGAGGAAGACTGCACTACAGACAGCCAAGGAAGAACCATGCCGAGGAGGACCCGAGCAGAGCTGGGTCCGTCTGCTGGGGGGAAGGCGTGAACACCGACACTGAGTCAGCCCCAGAGCCCCACGGTGACAGCCTTGCGGTGATGCAAGGTGGCAGGAGAGGTGGACCGGGTCTTAGACTGGGGGGCCGGCAGCCGCGTGGCGGAGGGAGGTACTGCAGGCACTAAGCGCCAGGCTGAGCCGGGTTTCCGTTTGCTCCAACAGAGACGCCCTAGACCCAGACTGCCTGGGCAAGCGCCGGAGGGCATCCCAAACGCCAGAGAGGTAACGTGCGAGCTTTAGGGTCCCTCCCCAGAGTATGGCCGGGGCCCAGAGTAACTGCGCCCCTACAGAAACGACCTACTCACCCGCGGAGGATAAAACCAAATTAACCTGTCCCCCAGAAATTAACAGTAGCCAGCGCAACTGCACTGACGGTCTGTTTTATCAGAAACACCAAAGGGCACTCCGGCCCACCCTGGCTCTGCCATTTCCAGAGGCAGGCCGCCCCAGGTCACCGCGGCCACCCACGTCCCCTACAAGGAACGGCTTTTCTTTCTCTTACGGGATCAAACAGAACAAAGATGTAGACTGCACCCTGGCAGGGAAGCCTGAGACGCTGTCTCCTCTCCCACCCAGATTCCCATCACAGGACCCTCTGCGGGGCTGGAAACGGGCTGCCATCCACAGCAGGGATCGCTCAGGCGATAAAATAAAATAAGTCTCCCCGATGCTGAGTGCTGCCAAGTGTTTGCTTATTTCCTGATTTTTCCACTCACTTTCATAACGTTCATTTTCACTCATTTTTTTTTTTTTGACACAAGCCCAGTCGTTTTACCTTTAGGCTCTTTTTCATTCTATGCTTTCTCTCTTGGGATTCCGGCATTTAAAAAGAAACACCCACGTTCATTTCCCGGAGAAGTCACCAGCTGTTTTCACCCAAGCACATGCACGTATGTTTGCATACATTATCCTCGGAAAGCAAGCCCGCCGAAAAGGCTGCTTTTTGAAACGTTACCCTTTGCCCACCCGGCTGCTGTCGCACACAATATCTGGTTTAGTGACAAGACACACTCCCCCGAAGAGGTCTGGCACACGAGTCGGCGATTTCTATTTCCTCTCTAGATAAAATGCCCAAAATAAATTTTTTAAAAAATGAGAACGCGGTCTAGGATTACTCTTAAAAGGCAAAAAGGACGTGTCCGCCTTTCACAGCGAGCCCGGGAACTGAGCCCCAGGAGAGCCCGAGAGGAGGCAGAGCCATCTGCCCACCGGGCGACTCCGGTCGCTAACAGCACTCCGCCTGCGCGCTGGACGAGCGGCGGCGGCGGCCGGGCTCTAGAAGCTTCCAGCTCGTCTCCAGATTCACAATGCGGAAGAGAAAGCTCGGCGGCCGGGCTCCGCGGTGCGCGAGACGCGCGCCGAGGGAGGGGGACCGGCTGGGGGCCGGGGGCGGCCTCGGAAGGCGCTGGCGGCCGCCCGCCCCGCAGGGAGCCGCGTCGTGGGCGCGGCCGCGGCCCGGCGACGACCTCGGGCGACTCGGCTCGCGCACCGCGCGCGGCGCCGCGGACCCCGGGGACACCCCTCTGCGGGTTGCGGGCGCCGTGCTGCGCGGCCGGCGGCCGTGCCCCGATCCCCGGAGGTGAGCGGCGCCCCCCACGCCGCCCCGGGGTCCCTCCCCCGCCCAGCGCCCCCGCGGGGTCCACTTACGGGGTGCACCGGTCGCTGAACTCGTTGGCGATGGTCTCGATGCCCCCGGCGCGGGCCACCGCGATGTAGCAGCTCTGCGAGCCCACGTCCAGCCCCACCACCGCCATGGCCGGCTCTCGCTCCGCCGCCGCCCGCCCCGGCCACGCGCGGCTCCCGCGGGCTCCGGCCGCTCCTGCCTGTCGCTCGGGCGCCCCGGCTGCGCGGGGCCCGCGGCGGCTCGCAGAGGAGGCGACCCGGCGCGACCGCTGCGCGAGCTCCGCCGCGTGCTTGGAGGCGCCCCGCGCGCTGCCGCCCGGCGCCCGGATCCCGACCCAAAATGGGAGGTCCCAACTCCGCCGCCTTATGTATCGCACTGATCAGAACTTTCCAGAATCTGCGGCATTTACTCACCGGCGCCTCCGCCGGCCCCTCCACGTGCCACTTCCGCTTCCTTCTTCTCGAGCTTTCGCTGCCCAATGCGGGCCCGGGCCCCGCGGGGACGTCCGCCGTCGCCATGGCGACGGGAGCACCGCGCCGGCGCCATTGGCCCCGCCGGCCGGGCCGCCCGCCCACGCCCCGGCCCCGGGGGCTCGGCTGTCCTAACCCAACGGGCGATGAAGAACGACTGGAAAACTCGTCATGGTCTCGCGGGTGGTGCTGTCCGACCCCCACACTCTAGCGAGAGACCGAGCGGGCGGCCCAGAGGCGCCGACGCCGAGGAGGCCGCCCCGCTGTGAGCAGAGCATGTCGGGAACTGTAGTCCCGCGGTCGACGCTGTGCGTCTTGCATGCTGGGACATGTAGTCCGGGCCGCGGTGCGTGCCGGGATCCGGCTTTGTCTGGAGGACTCTCGCGAGACCCCGGTTTCCCTCCGGCGCCTTTGCGCGCGTTGTCAAGGTGCTGCGTGGTTCTGTGTGCGCGTTTGTTCTGTGCGCGTATCTCTTATTACCTAGGTTACTCCGCGACTGGTGGATTACGATTTAGGGGGATTTCCGTTTAGACCGCAGATAATAGCACAGGGTTTGTGTTAAATGTACTCATGTTTATCACACGGCAGGATCTTCTTTTGTGACATGTCAGGGTTTTTTGGTTTGGGGTCTTTTTTTTTTTTAATTGTATTTTAAGAAACCCTTTTAGAACGTGGCGAGATTTGATATCTGCGGCATCGCTTTCTGCTTCTACCTCTGACCTGAGCACGCCTCGTTCCCGTGGTGCCCCTGCAAGCCCCAGATCGTCAGATGGCGCTTTGCTTCTCGTTTGATCTGAAACTCCGTTTGTGTCTTTCCCATGAACAGCATGTGCCCGTTAACTTTTCACTAAAGAGTCGAGCATTAAAAAAAAAAAAAAAAAGGTAGAGCCCTGTTGCTACCTGTTATTTTATACCTTTCTGTGTCTTTAAGATTGTCTTTAACCTCCCTGCCCACTCTCCCTCGGTCACACGGAAATAAATACAAGCGCATTTCAACCGCGTGTAACCGGATAAGGCAGTTGTTACCCAAAGTCAAGTGCCTTACCTGGCTCGCAGACAAGCGGCTTAACTTTTAAGTGCCTCACTTCACCTTAAAAATGGGAAACATGGGAACTATGGAAAGGTGATTGTATTCCTAAATTTGAAAATAGAGTTAGCTCTAATTTTTTGTGTGTGTGCCTCGCAATAATTTCCTCCACTACAGCACTTTTTTTTTTTGCATATCAAACCCTGATCTTAAAATCCATAGATTCCCAACAGTTTTGAATCGACATAGACCTTTGAGGTTTTTCTGACCTGCCTCCCACATTTTATGAGGAAACTGTTGTGCAGAAAGAAAAAGGAACAGTTCTTGGTCTTTGGAGCAAGACAGATTTGGATCGGGTTCAAATCCTGGGGCAATACTAATAGCCTCTACAGTCCAGCTCGTAAAAGCACCAGACCTGGAGTTACATTTCAGGGGCTGGCACCTTGACTCTGTATACTTATTTGCCAGCTGTGTGACCTTGAGATCACTGCTAGGCCTTCCAGTGTTCTACCTCATAGGGTTCGTGGAATGACTGGAAAAGTCATTATTAGCTGATATCAATGCAACCCTCTTCAAATGCTTCTGCGGGCCTCTGTAACATGAAGACAATACCCATCTTGCTGGGGGTTTAGAAAGATGAGACATAAGTAAAATATCTGGTAGGGGACATTCAACAAATCGTAGTTATAGTAATATTATTCAGGAAAAGCGAGTACTGTACCAGAGCTCCTGTCTCAACTCACACTGCTGTGGAGGCCAGGTTGTGGATTTCATCGGTCCACCTTGATTTTATTTCCTAGAACAGGTGGGCGTGTAGCGGCCAGCTTTAAGGGGCACCTTCCCTCCTTCTTGCCTTCCTGAAGAGGAAGCTGGCATTCAGAGTCGCACAGAAGTCCTGGTACAGGACTTGTTATGTGACCCATGCATTTCCTTACTGTTTAAGCCAATTTGAGTTGGGGGAGTTGTTCTGTTTTTTGCTACCCAAAACATCCTAATTTCCTCAGGAAGCTGAGTCTTCCTTAACGGCATTATCTGAAGTGCCTTCTGTTACTCTCTTGTGATACCACAATCTGCAGTCATCTTGCTTTCTTATTTACTTACTTCCTTTCTGAGAATTGTGCGGCTACGGAAACAGCGAGCTTGTTTTTCTTCTTCACGGTGCCTTAGAGGTGCCCCATAAACATCTGAGGGATGGTTGAACGATGAAACTATATCACAAATTTATTGGGAAAGAAGACATTTATCAGGGTTTCTCAATGTTGGCACTGTTGACATACTAGGCCAGATAATTTTTTTGTGAGATACAAAAAATTGTCCTATGCAATGTAGGATATTGAACATGACCCCAGGCCTCTACCCACTGGATGCCAGCAGCATCACACAACAACAAAATGTCCCCTGACAGCCATTGCTGTAATAGCTACAAGATTTTATTTAAGCTTAACTAACATAAAAGGGGCATAATTTGGGGACACGTTTTTGAGACAGAATAATGTTTGGTTTCTGGACCACAGAGGTGTAGCTCTGAACGAATCGGACAGCCCTGGCCAGCGTGCCGTGTCATAGGTGTGTCTCTCACTTAGCTGCAAACGTGCTTGCCGCTCGTTCCAAGGAGTTCCTTCTGGTCAAGATCAAGACGTGTTTCTGTGATTATAAACGATTTCCTTCAGAAGAGCATGTGACTCATCACTTTATTTCACCTTCGTTTCCTTACTTTTGAACTGATAACGAGAATGCCTGCACAGTTACGGAAAATTAGGAAGTGATTCTTGCATTTATGGCGACCTTAACCAGTTTTATGACAGTAGACAAAAATACAGATATTTAATGTTTGGATAACCAGGATCATTGTTGCCATTTTGTCTCTTCTCTGTTTCTTCAGTGTGCGTGGGAAGAAAGGAGGGGGAGGAAGGGTGGGCGTCCTGTGGCTTCTGGTCCTGAACTATAATTGGGTCACTTAAAGTCCTTACACACAGAAACGCGTTTTTGGGGTGCTCTTCGCATTTGCCTGGTGGAAAGGAAACGCCTTCATTTCAGGGGGGGAAATGGCCACCCAAGTGTTGGTGTTTTTTTTAATTTTTTTAATTTTTTTTTTTTATGTCAGATATATCCTCAGGATGTGTCTGAGCTGTGCCGTCCTTGGGCGGTACATTAAATTCTCGGAGCCCCAATGAGCTAACAGTCCCCCGAGAAAGGGGATGAGGCAGAATAAATAGCATTTTCAGAATTTGTTTTGATTGGGCAAGTCGGACGGATCTGAGCCCAGGTATGCCACCTGAAATGAAATCCCCCCTTCCAGACACTTGAATAAGAGAGCTGGCCGCCAGCTCGCAGAGTCAGCTGACGGCGAGGGTGGGTACGGTCACAGAGGGTCAGCTGTCCAGTGGCGGACGGTTTGAACGGGGTTGAAAAGAGAAGTGAGAACGCACAGCCCCGCAAATTAAAGTCGCTGTACTTCATTCCCCCACATAAAGGAGAAATGGCAAAACGGGTATTTCTTGGCAATTCTGGATATCAAGCACTCCAAAGTCACGGCACGTGCCTCCCAGTGGCTGTCTACACCCGCAGACGGGAGGTGCAGAGCAACAGTAAGCCCCGGGGGAGACCTACCCTCCCCGCTCCGAGGGGACAAGCACGATGACTGTCAGGGAGCTGATAAAGCTGACAAATGACCGCGAAGCCAAGACTTCTTTCTTCCTGAGGACGGTTGTAAGTTATTTCATTAAACGACAGGAGGGCTGTAGGCCGCTCAGAGAGGTGATTGCGTTTCATCTTGTGCTGGCAGAGGCTTTGCTCTGAGGTGCTGGCCGGCTGTCAACCATTGCCACTATGTGACAAGAACACTGAACTGTTCTCCTTCGTCTCCGAGGGAAGGGAGCAGGGTCAGCCCAAGAGAAGAAGTAAGGGAAGTCTCTTTCGCTCCTGACCCTGCCCGTCTCCACCTGTCGCCCGCCTCCGGGTTCGCTGTTGGGTGTGTCTCTGAGATGTCGCAGGAGGCAGACCTTCTGGTCACTGCGCCCTCACTACGTGCGTGTCCGGCCGGATCCTACGTGACTTCTCTTTGGCCTCTGCCGGGGCGGCGAGGCCCAACCGGCCCCCGAAGGCCACAGCCGCTGCCAGGCAGTGCAGGGGGCCCCCAGTCCCCCGCAGGACGAGCCACGACAGGTGACAGGCGGGTGCTCGGCTGCTGCTCCCAGTGGCGAGGGCGGCTCCTGGGGGAAAGCCAGGACACACCCGGTTTGTCACCTGTGGCACCCTGGTGAACGAATGGGTGTTTTCTGTTTCTTGAGAGTGCAGGAGGCCTTGTCCTTACTACCGTGACCTGTGACGTGTCCTTGGGGGTCACCTTTGTCCTTGAACAGATCACGACTCTTCCCGGGGTGCATATAGGGGAGTGTGGGGGTTTTCAGCAGCAATAGGGAGGGGACTATGGCATGGAGGGGCCTTGGGCTGTTTCCAGCCAGGGTTCCAAGGACCTCATCGACGGTCTTCAGGAGCGGTGGGGCCCCAGGAAATCCATCGTGGGAAACCGACGTGGCCAAGCCTCCGTGCGTTTAAGTGAGTCCTGACAGGTGACATTTGGAAGATGCCCGGTGGCCTTCAGCTTCACGTGCTTTTTCTAATAATGGGTCTGCTGTCCCATTGACCCCAGCTTCACCTGGGACGGATGAGAACCCCGGTCTACACCGGGGGTGCGGCAGTGGACGCGACGAGATTCAGGCCGGCCAGCAGGCTCCGGGGTCCGAGGCGGTGACGGTGACACGCGCCAGCTTCCGTGTCTGGAGTTCGCTGGACCCTGGCATCCTCAGCCTCCCCCGGGCGGTAGCCTGACCTGTCTGAGATCTCACCTGTGGCAGGTGGATGGGAATGTATACCGCCTCGTGGGAGCGTGGGGACCAGTGAAGTAAATAATATAATGTGAGCGAAGTGCCTGCCACTGATGGGGAACTGCGTAGACGGCTTGTGGGGGCCTCGAGCAAACTTCTGGTCGCCTAAGGCCGCTCTGGGCAGCCGCATCCTCCTGAGGTCCTCTCCCAGGGGGGCCATACAACCCTGTTTCTTTGTCCTTAGCTTCCGGCTGCTGCTCCCGGCACCTGCCTGCTCAGCTACGCGGCGGTGCGCAGACCTTGAAGGTTAGTCCGACCTGTTAGCATCTTGGCAAACGGTTCAAAATCAGAGAATCCAATTTTAGCAGGAGGCTAACATGCCTCTCTCCTGTTCTGAGAGAGTCCTAAGAATATTCCACACGTTTCAGCTTTGCCACCGTGCTGGAGAGATTAACTTTACTTTCTTTCCTTTTGTTCCTGCCACGCTGTCCTTAGAGCTCTTTCTCCAGTGTTTATAGTCACGTTTCTGCTCAGTACATTTCCTAAAGGAATAATCGTGTGCCAGGCTGCCACCTTCGTTCAGCCCTGGATTGTCCCCAATCCAGCCAGTCATCCAGCAAATATTTGCAGAATCTCTCTGGTGGAAGGCCATCAAGCAAAAGCATTACAGCCGATTCCAAGATTGCTATGAACAACAACAAACATGTGTACCTACCTACCTGCAGGGACAAGGGATGGAGAGAGGGGTCACAGGGGCCCCAGGGGGGTGTAGGTGAAGCCAGGTGCCCGGCCACCAGAGAGGCAGCCACGCTGGCATCTCGGCCCTCGCTGTGGCTCTGGGACTCCCGGAAGCTGCTGGCATCTCGGCGTCGCTGTGGCTCTGGGACTCCCGGAAGCAGCATCCAGCCCTGCGCTGCAGTATTGTCACCATCCCGGTGTGCCAGAAGCCATCTGATTCATACAGTCATTCAACAAACCCTGGGCCAAGCTTTGTGCCAGGAAGGGGAGCGCTCGGTGTAAAGAAAAACGAGAGGAAGACCCCACCTCAAGCTGCTCAGTCTAGTTGGGAACACAACCCGTAAACACCTCATAACCCAGTGAGAGCCCCGAAATGACAGCCCCACGCACAGAACCTTACGGGAAGCAGAGGTGGGCGCCGGGGCCCAGCCTGGGCCTGCGGCGCAGGGCAGGGGACAGGGTGGGTGGTCGGTCCACGCCCGAGCTGAGGTGTGGAGGCCGGGGGAAGGGGACTCGTCTTCCTGCCACGGGAGATGATGGGTCGTCCCCGGAAGGGTGAGCAGCGTCAGCGTCGTGTGTCTGGGAGAGCAGTGTCCCCAGAGGGGGCGAGCGCAGCAGGCTCGCCAGCCACCTGGGTGTCCCAGCGCCAGCAGCTCGGCAACGGCCTCCAGGCCCCCGGTGACATTGTGACATCAAGGCCTCTCCGGGAAATCGATCATGAGAGAATAAAACCAACGGCCAGACCTTCGTGTGTTCAAACGCATCCTTGCGAATTTCACAGCGAAAATGCCCGTGGGCTTGGATTTTTATTTTATTTTTTCCGCTTCTGCAGTGTCCCGATGGGGCATGACGTGGACGAGCCCAGCGCACAGGGCCGGGGCGTTTAAATGCATGTGGGGGGCTGGGCGGGTTCGCCCCGTCATTCCCAAATAGGGACGCTTTGCGTCCCCACTGCTTCTGGAGGGTGACTCGCCCTTCCCTCCCCGCCCCGGCTCTGGCCGCCCACGGTGTCAGTGCCCCAAGCCCAGGGGTCTCCCCCAAACAGGACCAGGGGGGCGATTCGCCTGGCTCACGGCAGACACAGCGGTGCCTCGGCCGGGAGCCAGGCGTCGCGGGCTAAGAGCAAAGCCAAGGAGACGGGGCAGGAGGCGTCTGGTGTCAAACGCGGCAGGTGTGCATGAGACCGGGCACGCAGAGAACCCTGGAAATGGGACGTTATTCTCTTTGCCACCCAGGGGAGCCAGACGCTCGGGAAAACCTGACACAGAACCGCCCAGCGGAGGGTCTGCGGGCTCCCCGCAGAGGGCCGGGCCCTGCTCCGAGGGGCTCCCCCACATCGGGGGTCCTTGGCTTTCGAGTGTCTGTTTCCTTGTTACTGGAGCCCGAGCTGCTAACTCTACCCAGAGGGGCGGCCGTGGGTCCCGCAGGGGTGCAAGCGGCCCGCAGAGATGAACCTCGAAGCTGTTGGGTTGTGGGGGGGCTGCCTGGGAGACGCGGGGTGAACCTGCTGAGCGGCTGTGGACTGTCAGCCCCATATCTCAGAAAAGCGGGGTTTGTAACGAGAACCGATGGGTGCTGCCTTCTCCCCGCATGAAGCGGACGGTTCAGGGTTCACTGGGCTCCAGGAGAGGAGGTGACACCCGGAGCACGTGTGACACAGGGACAGATGGCAGCGGACGCCAGAGGGAGCCAGGCCCTCCTCTTGATGGTTGAACCGACGTGTCACGTGACTCTGGGCACCGTGGGGTCACAGCCCAAGCCCAGAAGGGACCGCTTTTATGCTACGTGCCTTTTGTAGCTTCCTTTTGATTTTCACCTAAGAATTTAAAAACCCTGTATTCTGCTTTACTTACGCTAGAAAGAAAGGAAGGGACAGAGAAGACACACGTGCGCAGAGAGATTTCTGCGAGCCGTTAGGGCCGACAGCACCTGGGTGGCGCCCACGTCCCCAGGCCCCGTCCTGCCGCAGCCACCTCCGACGGGGCTTTGCTTGAAACCCCAGTGACGCCCGCCCGAGGTGGGGACACCCTGCTGCGTAGGGGGGCGGCCGAGCTGAGGGGCACCGGGCTTCTCCCTCCCGGATCCACACGCGTCCACCTGCCGGCCTGACGTTCGTTCGTCCCCTCGGCAAGCGCTCACCGAGCGTCTGCGACAAAACCACACCGGGCCAGGCAGCCGGTCTTCCGCGGTACACGGCACACAGAAATCCTCGCCCTCATGGAGCTCACGCTCAAACGGAGGGAGACTGGCAAACAAAACAAAAAAAGCAGAACAAAACACAAAACAAAACAAACAAAACAAAATAAAACAAAAACAAAACAAGACAAAATAAAACAAAAAAAACACAACAGAATAAAACAACAAAACAAAAAACAAAACAAAATAAAACAAAAACAAAGCAAAACACAAAACAAAATAAAAAAAACAAAATAAAACAACAAAATAAAACAAAACAAAAAAACACAAAACAAAACAAAACAAGACGGCCTGCGGTGAGAGCCGAGAACAAAGCTGAAGCAGAGCCCGGGGGAACGGGCGGTATAGGCAGAACCATCGGGGACAGCTGACACGGGACGACCACGTGGGGAGACAGGAACCCACATTCAGTCACGATCACCCCGAATCTGGCCTCGGCCATCCGCACGCAGCCCAGCGCCAGCCCAGCCAGGAAGCGGCCGCCCAGGCGGGCCCTGGCTGCCGTCCCCCGGGCGTAGCACATCCGGGAACAAACCCCCAGCGGGGAGGGTGGACGGGTGGCCTGTCACCCCAACACCAGCTCAAATGCTCAACAACCCCGTGACCCGCGTGCGTCTGCCATCAAACAGTTCCCTGCTGGCAGGGTTCGCCAAGCAGGAGCAGCCTCCTGACGGCTCCCCACATCCTGGTGTCCACTCGGTGTCCCCCCTTCAGGTGGGGGCTCCACCTGGAACTCCCCCACTGAATCCCTCCATCAGCAGCATGACTTAAACCCCTGGAGTGAGCAGAGGATCACGATGTTACACTATTTTCTTAAAGATTCTATTTAAAAAAAAAAAAAATTCACATTCGGATAATACTCCCAGGAAGGAGCACTGAGCCTTGGATGCCCAAACGGAACAGAATTGTCAGAACCGGGAACGGTGGCTATTTCAAGTATGTTCCTATGGTTCTTCTTTTTCTAAAATCTCCATTCTTGTCTGAACCACTCGATTTTTCATTTTCTCAGATGTTTCACATTTGCGAATGAATGACCCAGTGAGATGGTGATACCCAAATACTTCCTTTCAAAACCCAGCCCCAGACCTGGGTTTGGACTGTCATTCATTCATGCCCGAAGGCGCGAGTCCAGGGCTGGCCGCGGAGGACACCCAAGGGAGACAGGCGTCAGGACGGCCTGAATGAAGCAGCAATTCACGGGCCTCGTCCGGAGGAGTCTGCTGACACGCCGAATGCTGCCGTCTGTCGTGACCGAGGATTCACGGGAACGCCAAGCTTTTCATGAAAAACGATTTCGAAAGTTACAGCGGTTAATCCAACAGACGCTTACAGGGACTTATTTTGTACCAGGCCCTGCGCAGATGGATGCCAAGGCGAATTCGACCAGGCATAGAAGCGGAGTCAGAACAGAACACGATGGGATTATGGGCAAAGGCAGCGCCCGCTGGGCCGGGGGCCGGGGGGAGAACGGGTACAAGAACGAAATGTTAGGACTCATCTATTTTTTTATCGCATACTTTAATTGTTCTGGTTTTGTGTGCCCAGATGCACATATGGGTCCGGCGACACACCCCTCATTTGTACCTAGATATAGGTGCCGAGTGCCCGGGTAAGGAGGGCGGACACAGGGGTCCCGTGACCCGAGCTGTGCTGTGCAGGACTCGGGTCACCCCGCATCCAAACACGTGATATCCGACCGGAGCCCTCTGGGAGGACCGTGACTTTGCCGCACGGGAGAATGGGGGGTCGTGCCGTCCGAGGGGAAAGTTGGCTCAGAGGTGCGACAGAATATGACACTTGTCGGGGTGTGCGGCTCGGGAGAGCCCCGCGTCCCTGTGGGGGTGAACTTCATGCTCCGAGTTCATGTGCCTGTTTCGCCCGCATGAAGGGGCGGGAAGTGGGGGGAGGGACGTGGTGGTGGCAGTGAGTTCTGGACCGTCAGACCCTCCCGGGGCCCCCGCTGGGTGGCCTGCGCCAGTCTCGTCCTGGTCACAGTGCCCAGAGCGGAGGAGGGGGCAGCAGACAATCAAACCCTCTCCTGCTCCCGGTGAGAGATGCCTCGGGTTTCTCCCCCCCCCCCCGAAGCCAGTGGGTCCCCGGCCACCCCTCCCCGTCCCAGGCACTGGTGAGATCCTCATTATCCTCCATCTCTCTCTCGTCCACTCCCGGTGACATTTTATTCCCGTCACCAGCTATCGGTCTAAAATCTCAAATGACCAAACCACAAAATCCAGTGCCTTCCGGAACAACCCACAGGACTCGATGGCGCTGGCGGCCTTTCTGTCCTCGTCACGCGTCTGGGCTGCGAGCAGGAGAGATCACGGCAGCTGATTTAAGGAGCAAAGAACAGAAAGGACAGACATGTGTTGGGCAGCTCCCGGGCTCTGGGGGGCTTGGGGAGTGGACATGGGGAGGGGCTGGGAGCGAGGCCCGGGGGGGCAGGAAGCCAAGGCCAAGTCCCCAGACTCCGCTGGCATCAGCATTGAATAAATAGGTAAGTAAGTAAAAGACACCAAGTGTTCGTGGTCAAGAGGGAAAACCAAACAGCTCCCAGGATGCTGCCCCGACCTGGTGCTCTGCCCTTTGTCTCCCTCTCCCTCCTCCCCCTCCCTCCTCTTCCCTCCCCCTCCC
>PVKZ01006149.1:0-39770 GCA_004027375.1 Macroglossus sobrinus
GTCCCTCTTGGGCCATCCTGGGGAAGCTGAAGAGGTCTGAGCGGGCCCAGAAGTGGGGTGAGGCTGCCTGGGACGGGGTCCTGCGTCAGGACCCTCCTAGACCTTGCCCCGTGGCCCCTCATCGGGTTGCCACCTGCAGCCCTGGTAACGACGGGCGTTTGCCCGGAATCTGTGAGCCGGTCTCACAAATTATTGAGCTGGGGGAGGGGGTTGTGGGAAACGCTGATTTGCAGCAAAGTTGGGGACCCCAGTGGGGAGTGGGGGGTGGTCTTGTAGGACTGAGCTGTAACTCGTGGGGGCTGCACCAACTCCTGCTGTGAGCAGTTTTCTCTGAACAGCTGAGCCCCGAGCCCTGAGGTGGGGTGCTGCGGGGTTCAGCGTGGGAGCCCTGTGAAGTGGGGGGCACTGTGCGGGGGGCCTGCTGCGACTTGGGGACCCGGGGCTTCCCGGCACACTCGGGAGCTGGGTCTGGGTACACGCAGGACAGAGGGCCGCGGGGCCCACGGCCTCCTGGAGCAGGAGGGACCTGAGGGTGGACGCTGGGGCTGTGGCCACGCCGCGGCCAGGACGGCAGGGGCACCGGTGCCCGGGGCAGCCCCACCGTCAGGCCGCGGGCGACGGCTGCTGGTGGGAGGGGGCGGCCTCTCCCAGGTTTAGATCACGGGGACACCTGGCCGCATTCCCTATTTTCAGGGATGTGTGAAAGCCTTGGAGTCGATCGGGAAAAAGAAAGACCAGTGGGAAACTGGGCACAGACACCAGCAGTCCCCGCACAGCGAAGGGGACAGCAGTGAAGAGGGTCCCCGGTGACAGAGAAACGCGGATGGCCGCGGTGCGGGCACGGGCACGCGTCTGCGTGGAGCGGTCGGGGGGGCGGGGCCTGGTCACAGTTGAGGCCCGAGTCGTGCTACAGGCTGTCGGGGGGGGAGGGACTTGTGGACCTCGCACCCTGGCACCCCCACACCACGTCTGCGCCCCGGACGCGACAGGGCCAGCAGGCCTCAGCACCCCTCAGTCTCCCCAGGATTTTGGAGCCAAGAGCTCTGTGAGTCTCCGCGTCGACTTGAAACCGGCTACAAGAGGCTGTGAGGAGCCGACGGTGACCCGGAAACAGCACAGGCCTGGCCCGTCCCCGAGGGCGGGGCAGTGCAGGCCGACAGGACACAGATGGGAGGTGACCGCGGCTTCACTTTTCTAAAATCGACTCACGGGGGAACCCAAATTCTCGGACTCGCAGCACCACCGGGTTTGGGGCCAAAGAGGGTCCCTGCGAGGCTGCTGCGGCCATGACGTCTCTGAGCTCCCTACGCCGTGGTCAGGGGCAGATGCGGGACGGCGGGCCCGGTGACTGTCCCCTCCGCTCCCACCACACGCTCCCGGGCTGAGTGTTCCCTGCTCTGGAGGCGCAGCAGGGGCAGGACAGAGAGAAAGGCCCCGTCACTGAAGGCAGGCCCGGGGGGCGGCCAGACACGCCACCATGCCGTCTGCGAGCTCTGCGCTGTTTTATTCACGACGCCGAGAGCGACGCGTCTGCTGTGCTCTCTGCAGACGCAGACAGCCTCCCTGGTGCTTTAGCACACAGCCGATCCACTGGGGAATCTCGTCCCTGCGGGGACCGCCACCCGCGGGGCCTTCAGTCTGGCACCCCGGCCCTCAGGGCCCGAAGGGCGGGGCCATCTCTCATCCTCAAGGTGTCCCTGGGTGCCCCCGACCATCCGACGGGCCCCCGCTCAGGGGCTGCAGCCTGGCTCCCACGCGCCGGCCCAGCTCCTCCAGCACCTGCTTCTCCTTCTGGTGCATCTGAAAGAGACGGACGGAGCCCGTGCGCCCAGGGCCATGGCCGCGGTGCGCCCGCACGGGGCACCCAGCCCCGGTCCCGCTCACCGCCGGCACCTGCGCGGGGCGTGCACAGGCCGACGGATGCTGGAGGCCAGGCTGGGCTGCTGGGGCTGCGGGATGGGTCAGAAGGACGCAGGATGGACAGATGGACAGATGCCCCCCCTGGGGGCAGGAGTGGTCAGGGGTGGAAGGCTGGGGTCCCTGGAGGACGTGCCACGCCATGCGGGAGGGACAGGGGTGACATCTGCCAGCCTGTGGGTTGTAGAGGCGGGGGCTGAGGAGAGGCAAAGTGGCCAAAGCAGGGTCAGCGACCAGGAGGGGAGGCGGGGCCAGGGCGTGGCAGGTGTGGCCGCGGCCTGGGGTGGCCCTAGGCCGGGGACAGGACAAGTGCATCGGACTTCCTTGCTAATGAGGTTTCCAAGGCCTCTCAGAGAACCTCACTGATTCCAAGCACAGTCCGCATTGAACACAGTGTGGCCTGTTGACTGAGGCGGGCTCTGGGTAAACACTAACCCTTCCAGGAGATGCCCCGCCAGCGACCCCGCGACAGGCGTCTGTCAGACGCCTGCTCCCAGCTGACAGGTACCATCACAATTTCTCCTGTGAAGGTTTTCAAGCATCGACCCGCTAGAATTTCATAGAATTTTCAGAATTCAGTCTCTCTGCTCAGACCTTCCTTTCCACGGTGACGTAAAAAGAGTTGACAGCACCCGGGGAGCCAGTGTGCAAAACACACACTGTGAGTGTTCTAGAAAGCGGGCGGTGTCAAACACCTTGTTTCACTGTCCTTCCCAATTTTGGTTGTCATCGTTGACAGCCAGGGACAGGTCGGGAAGTCCTGGCTGTGGGACACCACACTTACCTTCTGCCACTCAGCCTCCGTGCTGTGCGTGAAGCCCAGTAGGTGACAGAGCCCGTGGGTGGCGGTTACCTGTTGGAACAATTAAAAAGCCGCCTCAGGGGCTGGTCGTGACCAGGCCATGAGCTGGGGAGGAAAAGGAGGGGTCTGAGGTGGGCCGGGAGGGGCAGCAGTTATTGCCTGAGGGGACAGCTGTTCTTCAGGTTAGGGGGAGAGGGGGATGGGGTAGCTGCAGGGTGCCTGGGAGCCAGTGGGGCTGAGTGGCCTGGCCCTGTGCGGGGGGACGAGGGCCCTAGGAGTGTGGCTTCAAGAGGTTTCTGTTGCAGGGAGTGACAGCAGATGTCCACAACTTCCCCCAGCTCCTGGGGGCACAGCTGCTGGCCACAGAGATCCCGGGGCTGGACTGTGCTGACCGGTCCTGCCTACGCTGTTTCCTGTCACTCGGGGAGCATGGACAACCCCCCCCCACACACACACACACACCTGCTCACACTTGTCTCTGCTTCAAGTCACACGGAAACACTAGGGCCCCAAACGTAACTCAGGGTGCGGCTACTGGGCCAAGGGAAGACCCCTCGGTGGAGTCTGTGGGGAAGTCAGGGTACGACTCCATCACGTGCCGCTTCTGGAACACTCACCGCCGAGGGGGACAGAGCTGGAAGGCCCTGGCCCCGAGAAGCCCTGCCGTGCAGTGGTCCCCGTCTGCCCCTCCCCAACGCTGCCGCAGGGCACGCAGACCCCCAGGCCTCCTCTCCCCACAGCCTCGACCCACACGTGGGCGACAGTGTGCACGCGGGGGGTGGGGGGCAGCGCTCAGCTCTTCACGTGGCCTAGACCGGCCGCCCGGCGCTTCCACTTACGGTCAGGACGTCATAGTAGTCCTCATGTCCTCCGCACTGCTGGAAGATGTACTCCACTCCAAGGAAGATGTCCCCCAGGTTATAGTCGTCTGGAAAAGCAGGCCGGGGCATTTCACCCGCTTTCAGATTCTGCAAATGAGGAGACGCAGCGTGGGCGAACACCCCTCAGGAGCACCCCCGCCGCGGGCTACAGGGTTCGCGCTGACAGGCCCCGTGGTCTCACGCGTCCTCTGGTACAGCGGGGACTGCTAAGCCTCTAGCACGAGTCGCCCAAGACGTTCCCTCTTATGAAATGAGTTACTCCCCATTTCTGTCATCCTTCCCCATGCACAAGCGCAGACCTACAGCTCCCAGGAGATGAACTGCCCCGTGGATGGCGTTCTATTTCTGTTCCCTCTGCTGAGTATTCTGTCCGAAACTAACAACCTTCCACATTTTCCTACTTAAGGACCCTAAAGTCCAGTCCACGCAACTGAGTTCTGTTCACGCTGTCTGCCACGTATGGCTGCACATTTAGAGTGTTATTGTATTTTCTCACCGTTGCAGAAAACAAGTGAACATTTTAACGCATCTTTGTAATACGTTTAACATTTCATCGTCTTCCTTCTGCTGACTTATTTCCGTAGGTGGGAAACTAGGGGATTAAACAGTATATATGTTTTAGCTGCTCCTGAAGTGAGCTGTCAAGACGCTTTCCAAAACCAGTGGCTGCTCACGGCGTGTAAAGCTTTGAATGGATCGCTTACGTGAGACAGTAACCTGACAGCTATCTCGTCCTGTCAAAATATTAACCCAAGTCTGTTCTTTCATTTAGTGTTACTAGGATTCCCTAACCCCATTCACGATTGATTGTTCCTTATTGACTTCCATTCAGAACCGCAGAAGGGCTGCTCTGCTAGCTCGCTGGTGGCAGCAGAAGCGGGGAGGGGCTGGGTTCCCCTTCTCCTCCAGCGACGGGCACTGATCTCTGCTTAAGCATATTTGTAAGTTTTCCAAATAAGAGCAGAAAACCACGTCCGCGGTATGATCCACACAGGAAGTCTGCCCTGGACGGCAGGCCAGACGAGGCGAGGGGAACGAGTCTCACCTCGTGAAATGGAAAAGCGAGCACGTCGGTGGGGGCGTCTTTCTCTCTGTAGATCCTGTTGATGCGCCGAACCCTGTCGTTGTCGACGCAGATGACGCCCAGGTCGAACTTCTGGACCCCCAGGATGGCCCGCAGCACCTGCAGCCTGCGGCGCAGCGGCGCCCGGCGGAGCGGGACGGCGCGCTGCAGGTTTCTCAGCACCAGGCTCATCGGAGGGGCCCGGGACCCTCCGCCGAGGCGCCTGCGGCTGGGCTTCGACAGAAGACGGATCAGCGCTGGGAGGCGACGAGGGATTCTGGAAACACGCGCGCGCGCACAGCCAGGTCGTTTCGTTCGGTGTCATTCACCGCGAAGTTTCCAGAAATGTACATTTCACCGGGAGGAAGATGCCCACAGGAAGGCGTAAGAAACGAAGCCCCTCGGTCGGGCGTCCCAGAGTGGCCGAGGACGGCCACGGGGAGTTGGGCTGGCGAAGAGGAAGCGGCCGCGGTGCGGGCCGGGGACGGTCCCGCCCGGCGCAGGGCGGGGGGAGGACGCCGCGCGTGCGCGCACCGGGGCGGAAACGGCCCAGGCCGGAGGCCGGAACCCGAGCGCGGCGGGCGCGGGCGGGGCCGGACCGCGCGGGACGGACCGGAAGTCGGTCCGCCGCCTCTTCTGTCCGCGGCGCGCAGAGAGGCGCCGGCTGCGGCTCCGGCGGCGGCGGCGGCCCGCGTCTGCGCTTCCCGTCGGGCGCCGAGGGGCTCGGGGCGGCGGCGTCCCTGAGCCGGACGGCGAGCGCGGCGCGGGGCCCGGGCCGGCGGAGGTCGCCGCTTTCCCCGCGCCGCTAACGGGCCGGGCCCGGCCGGGCCGGGGCGGCACCGCGAGGCGCGCGCCCGGGGCGCGGCCTGTGCGCGGAGCCTCGGCGCCGCGGGCCATTCGGGGTGGTGCCGCGTCGCTCCCCGGCCCCTGCCGGGTCTAGGACGGAAGGCCTCTCCGCGTGAGTACCCGGGGCCTGCGCGCAGCCACCCTGACGCCAAAACGTTCTGTCTGTGTCTGGACAGACCGTGTCACTCCCGGCTCCTCGGACAACAGTCGGGTGGGAGGAAACACTGAAACGCTGATGTCTAAGCGTTTGAGGTTTTTCTTGAATTGACGAATTTAGTAAAACAATTTGATTTTTTAAGTCTTGCTTTAAACTTCTGTGACGAAGTCATTTATTTGTATCGTTTTCCACCCGGTGCTCCAAAAAACGACTCTACCGGCTTTCAGAAAACAAGGATGTTCAGCCCTCCGCCTTATTCCTTTTAAGCAGTTTAGAATGCGACATGTGACTAAAAAGTCTTTTCTTAGGCTTCCAGCAGGACGGAGCTCTGACGATGTGAACGTTTGTCTTTCAGCGCAGAAAAGATGGCGGGGAGCTCCCTCGCCCACCAGCCTGTTTAAGGAAGAGGACTACCGCGTACAGAGTATTTATCGCCTTCCAGTAACTGGAAAGGAAGATGAACCCCACTAACCCGTTCGGTGGGCAGCAGCCCGGCGCTTTCCCAGCTTCCCCCAGTAGTTCCATGGGGACATTTCAGGCGAGGCCACCATTTCGGTTTGGTCAGCCTTCTCTTTTTGGACAGAACAATACATTATCTGGGATGAGCGCTGGGTTCTCCCAGGTACCCAGCTTTCCGGCACCCTCTGGAGTAGGTCATCCTTCAGCGCAACCATTAGGGTTCCCCCACACCTCGAGTGTTGGGCTCTTTGGTCTCGAGCGCACTCCGGCCTTTGTAGCTACCTCTGGCCCTTCAAGTTCGTGTGTGCCTGGAAACCCCGGATTTAGTTTTAAATCGCCCAACCTTGGGGCTTTCTCAAGTACTTCTACTTTCGGAACAGAAACTGGAGAAATAGCAAACCCTAGTTTTGGGGGAACGGAGTTCAGCTTCAAACCTCTGGAAAATTCTGTGTTCAGACCAATATTGGGGGCCGAATCCAAGCCAGAGAAAACTCAGAGCCAAATTACTTCTGGATTTTTCACATTTTCCCACGCAGTTGGTAGTGGACCTGGGGGACCGGCCCCGTTTTCTTTTACTCAGGCGACAAGTGGTTCAGTGGTCAGTCCAGAGTTTACCTTTACGAAGCCGGTTGAGAGCAGTGACGCGTCATCTCCCTTCAGCCCTGCTCCGTCGACCCAGAACGTGGAAGGAGAGAAGAGGGGCCCGCGGCCGGTCTTCGGAAGCGGCTCTCTGGGGGAACCCTTCCCAGCTAGCAAAACAGGCATCAGGCCGGGATGCGAGGAAGCTGTTTCCCAAGTAGAGCCTGTGCCCAGCCTCACGAAGGGAGCGAAGAGGAAGGAGGACCAGGACCGCTCCCCGAGGAGACACGGCCACAGTGCCATCGAAGACTTGGACCCCCTGTCGCGGGGCGACCACCCTCCTGATAAGCGGCCCGTCCGCCTGAACCGACCCCGTACGCTCTTTGATCGGACGTTACAGGATGTTTTGAAAAGCAATAAAGAAGTCGGCCGCCTGGGCAACAGGGACTCTAGGAAGGAGGCTGGCTGTGCCGAAGCTGGGGAAAGTGACCACCTGGCCATCCCGGGAGCAAGTCAGTCTATTCTGGCACCTTCCCGGCTTCCAGGTGTGAATAAGGAGGAAGAGACGGAAAGCAGGGATAAAAAAGAAGGTGAGCCCTACAAATGCACGGCACCAGGTAAATGCCCCTGGCCAGTTCTTGGTAAACTTCCCTGGGCACTAGCTCAGTTCTTCCGGTAAGTCCCCTGTGAGCGCGAGGGTTACTGACAGGCCGTGGGGCCTCGGGGCGGGCCTCACACCCGTGAAGGTTTCTTTGGCTCTCACTAGTTGAGCTTCCTGTTTGAAAATGTGACATCTAACACGGTTCTGTGCCTGTTCTCTGGTCGCCTAGATTTTCTGAGAGGAACTCCGGGGCGTCAGAGTAAACGAAGCGAGAGCACAGACAGTCTTGGGGGCTTCTCTCCTGTGGAGGTCACAGCCATCCAGTGCAAGAACATTCCCGATTATCTCAACAACAGAGCCACCCTGGAGAACCACTTTGGCAAAATCGCTAAGGTGCAGCGCGTCTACACCAGGCGCAGCAAAAAGCTTGCGGTGGTGTACTTTTTTGATCACGTGAGTCCTCCTGAGTGAACTTTGTCACTTCAGAACCCCCTTTTTTCCCGTCTATCAATGACTTGCTAGAATGCAGGGAAGCTCTAGACTGTTCTCTTCTTAGCTTGGCGAGACTGGAATAGCAGGGAGTATTTCATCAGTGGAGTCATCGGGGAGAAGCCTGCAGCCCCCACGGGGCCGTGCTGAGTGAGCCCCGGGAAGTCAGAGTCCTCTGGAGCGCGCGCGCGGCAGTGGCTCTGTACCCACAGAGCACGTCTCCAAACTGAAGTCTCTTTTTTTGATTTTGGTCATCATACACGATGACCGTCACCATTCAAACAACACAGAAAAAGTAAAATGCCCCTGTAATCCCATTCTCCGCGGGTAACTGCTGGTAGTTGTTTGGTTCCCACCCTGAGTTGACGTTGGTGTGCGGGTGTACACTGCATGGCACGTCGGTTGTAGGGTGCAGGCATGTGTGGACTGCTCACGTCATGTAGTTTTATTTTTATTATTTTAAAAAATAGTCTTGTGGAGGAAAATTAAGTTCTATAGGAATTCGTAAAGTAGAAGGCACGTTTTCATGCTTTTGTTAAACGGCAGAAGCGTTGCCGGTCACCATACTCTGGGAGGGGCACAGAATCGCCCCCAGTCTGTCCTCCAAGATCGAAATGATGGCTGTTTTGGTTAATGTCTTTTCTCACCCACAATCACATGTTTTTACACAGACGGGATCACACCGTGTGCACCGTTGGTAACTTCTTCGCGTAGTGATCGTTAGTGTTTTGAGGAGCCAGCGAACAGTCTAGAACGGGGTGGTTACGTGCTGCGTGCCATTCCGCCGTTTACTCGCTTGGCCGGTGTTTGTGGCCGTCTCTGAGCGTGTGCTTCTGTTACTTTTTGTCCTTCATTTAGATCCCTTGGGGTGGAAGCTCTGCCGAAATAACATGAGGTTTTAGGGCTTTTGCTGTTTATCCTCCTATTGAATTTTTCCCCCCAGTTCAGTGGCGTCAGTTACAGTCACAATGTTGTGCAGCCATCACCGCTATCTGTGTCCAGAACTTCTTCATCCTTCCAGACGGAAACTCTGTCCTCGCTGAGTGATAGCTCCCCGCTCCCTCCCCACCCCCCTGGTGGAATCGCGCCGGAGTTGTCCTCGTGTGCCTGGCTGGTTTCGTGCGGTGGTCCTTCATTCCTTTCTGTGTCTGAGTGGTAGTCCGTGGTACGGGTGGACCGCATCTGTTCGTTCATTTCTTGTTGCACACGGGTCGTTTGTAACGCTGCCATGAATGTGGCGTGCAGATCTCGCGAGACCCTCTTCCAGTTCTCTGGGGTGTATACTTGGGAGTGGGATTGCTGGGTCAAAAGGTAATCCTCTTTTGTTTCACCATTTTATTATTTTTTGACTTGCAGTGTGCTCATGCTTCCATCTGAACCCTGAGTAAGAATCCTATAGTAAATGCGTAATGCCAGCGAGTCCATTGTCGTTGTAAGAAGTTCGTTGGTGTTCGCAGACCAAGCTGAGACCCTTGGTCACCCCACCGCTCCGTGACCCAGGAGCAGTGTCGTTCGTTCCCTGTGTGACGTGTTTTTCTGGATGTTTTCACGGGTCTGTCTGGAGCGACAGTAACACATGCTTGGTTTAGTGTGTGTTTTGTGATAGATTGTACCGCGTGTGTGTCATTGTGCAGCCCCGTAGTGTGTGTGAGTGTGACTTGGCCGTGTCCTTCCATTGCTGTCTGTCAGCTGATGGTGAAATCATCTCACCAGATGCCGACAAGGCCGAGCTCATTGGTGCTATTCCAGTAAGGTCATTCATTTCAAAAAGGAGGCGGGCAGATGCCAGGTGCAAGGCGGGTGAGGGAGGCGAGGACCGCCGCTGTCGCGGCTGGAGGCCACCGGCGCGGTCAGCACGTGGTGGGTGGAGGTGTTGCTCTGGTGCCCGCAGTTCCGCTGGCTCGTCTGCGTGCTGACTGTGCTTCCGGCGGGCCCCGGACGCCCTGACGCTCTGTGCCGTGGTGCTGCCTTCCAGGCTTCCGCGGCCCTGGCCAAGAAGAAGGGGAAAGGTCTGCACGAGGACGTGATGCTCTTCTGGCACAAGAAGAAGATCAGTGAGTCCCCTTGTCCTTCGCACAGTCTCTGATGCGTTGTGTGCAAGGTCCTTTGAGCTGGACTCTTGCCCAAGGCCAGCGGCGGCTGGCTCCGCGTGGAGCCTCGTGTCTTGGTGTTTCCCTGGGTTCCTTTATAACCTCCTGTAACAGTTGACAACTGTAAGAATTTTAGTTTCTCAAAAAAATCCGTCTGGTGTCAGCGACGTGTGGTTCAGTCTCTGCTCCGACTCTTCCCCGTCAGGTCCCAGCAAGAAGCTCTTCTCTCACAAGGAGAAGAAACCGGGCGAGGGCGAGGCCGGCCAGGGCCCGGAGGACGGGGCCTTCCAGTACTCGCCCCACGTCAAGCCCGGGGCCAGGGCTGCGGCCGGCAGCCTCCTGAGTAAAAGGTGCGCTGGTCCCGCGCCCGCGCTCTGCGCGCCGTGGGCCCTGACTTCCCGTGTCAGGAGCGGGGGGCCTTCCCGGCGGTCCCGCCAAGCACCGGGGGAAGTGAGTGACAGGCTGACACCCGAGCAGGGGCTAAGGGATGATGGGGAGGAGAAGGGGGGGAGGTCATAGGGGTGGCCCAGGAGGGTGACAACGAGAGCCACCTACTGGGGCCCCCCAGCCGTCTGCCCGGCCCCGCGTAGCGCGCACGCCGCCCCGTGCTTCTCCCTGACGCAGAAGCGTGCGCTGTCACTTTTCCTGTAAAGCGTGTAACTGGCTGGCCGGCCGCGTTCCTGGGAACCACCCTCGTGGCTTCCGCCGTGGCTTTGCAGGGCCAGCTCAGCGCCGCGAGGCTGCGTGACAGCTGGGTAGTGGGGTGCGCTGCCCCCAGCCTCCGGTCTGCGGGAGCATCTGCGTCTCCCATGTCCCCCTCACCCGCTTGGGCAGCGCGTGGCTGGTCGGCCTCGAGGAGCGGGAAACAGTGCGGGCCGAGGGGAGGGTGGGCGCTGCCGCTGGCCGGACCCTGACGCACCTCTCTTCGCAGCTCCCCGGTAAAGAAGCCCGGCCCCCTGAAGGCCCACCCCCCGGACGGGGACTCTTTCGACTCTGGCTCCGAGGCCTCTGAGGGCCCTGGGCCATGCGTGTCCTCGCTCAGTGCCCTGATAGGCACAGTGGCCGAGACGTCCGAGGAGAAGTACCGCCTGCTCGACCAGAGGGACAGGGCCATGCGGCAAGGTACGTGGCGGTCCCCTGGAGGCCCGGAGCCTCGTGAGGTCGGGAGCTGAGTGGGAGGGCGGCCCCAGCGTGGGGTCCACCGTCCCCGTGTCTCGGGGCCTCTGACGGGCCACACACAGCCCCTGTGGCACGCGGGTCTCCCGAGGGGGTCGGCGTGGACGTGCGTGTGATGCAGACGCTTTATTTTAACTTGGTATTTGGAGGAAAGTCTGCAAGTCGATCCATGCTAAGTTAAACAACTTAAAGGGTAATTTTTAGAAGCTTAGGAAGCTGCTGTAAAAAACGTTTTGATAAATTACCACAAATAAACCTAACAAATGTCAACCTCGGGGACAACATATGTGACTCAGCCCAGACGGAGGGCCGGTCTCCTGCTACGGAGAGTCTTGTGCAGGTCGGCGTGGAAAAGGCCACACCCTGGGCCCCACGGGCGCCTTGTGGCTTGGCCCTGAGCACGTGGGAAGGTGCTCCCGCGGCACGCCGTGCAGAAGCAGGCCACACTCCGTGGAGAGGGCGGCCATGCCGCGGGGGCGAGCGGGCGGGGTGCGTGGGACGCCGAAAAGCTCGCGCCTTTGACCCAGCGTTCCGCGTCCGCGGGTGTCCTACAGATGCCACGCATGGGTGGGCGTGTGTGAGGGTGGTTTGTGATGGCAAACACGACGCCTGTGTCCCCTCAGTGTGGTTGTGAACACGCTTGGTGGGAGGCTGGGGCTTCCTTATGGAAAAATCGAGGTTTACCATGCCGTGACGAGAGCCAGCTGCGCGCGCGTGTGTGTCTGTGCACGTGGACGCGTGCTTGCTCGTGCGCCCCGACGGGGGTGCGAGGGTCCGCTCGCACTGGTTGTCGGGAGGGCGAGGGGAGGTGGGCGTTCTGTTCTGGACAGTGTCACGTCTTCGGGTCGTCGCATCCTGCGAACGTGGTACGCGCTCTAAAGGGAGCTGTCCTGTCAGCGTTCGGAAGCAAGTGCTGTGACAGAAACGAAGGAGAAGCGGGCTCCTTGCGAAGTCGTTCTCTAATTAATTTTAGAATTTTCCTCTTTTTTAAGAGCTGGTATCGGTGAGGTAATCGTATTTCCTCCTTGACACTGACGAAAGCTGTCGTCCTAACTTGTCTTTGATGTGATTTTTGTATTCCAGCAAAATTACTAGGTGGTGGAGTTTGCTGAAGTAAAAACAAGATGTGTATATTTCGCGTTGTGAAGTTCATTGCATTTCGTTTTAAAGATACTTTTGTAGCTGTTTCATTCAGTGGGTAATCCTGGTGGTTCATTCACGTCAGGACCCAGTAACTTCCGTTATGTGATAACCATTTTAGAATGTGATACGTCCTAAGTGTTCATGTGGACAAAGTGATCCTTCTAACAGGCGTGCGGCAGAGTGTCCCTCGTGGAGGACCGCAGGGACGCCGTAAATACGCCGCAGGGAGAGGCCTCGGGGGTCTTCACCCCCCGCCGCCCCCTCCCTCCGCGCGGAAGGCCGAGCTGTCCTTTCCCCGAGGCCCAGTGTCTGGAAATGTTTCTTTTGTGACGTGTGTTTCTTATTCTCCTTTTTCCTTTTTTTAATCATGAAACACGTTTTCCTGGATTCCTGGTAACCGTAGCATGTTCTCACTGTTCGCGTGATGTCGTGTAGCTCGGGTGAAAAGGACCGACCTGGACAAAGCAAGGACCGTGGTGGGGACGTGCCCGGACATGTGTCCCGAGAAGGAGCGGTACATGCGGGAGACGCGGAGCCAGCTGAGCGTGTTCGAAGTGATCCCGGGCACCGACCAGGTACGGCGCGGGCCCCCTCCGGCTGCGTGTGCCGTCGCTGTCGGGCTGGAGGGGGCGCCTGCGAGCGGGGGGGGCTGGTCCTTCCATGATGGGCGTGCGTGCCGACGCTCCATCTGGGAGTTCACTGGTCCGCGTGTGGCGCGGTGGGCTGTGGCAGGCACGTGGCCTTCCGTGAGGTGTGCCCTGCGGGCTCGTGCCCGCGTCTGGGGTGCACACACACACGCACTCGGTCCACAGCTGAAAACGTGCTCACGGTTCTTGCTGCACACTTTCATTCCTGTCCGTCTCTCTGTTTACGTTCTTCACGCTTGGGAGTACGTTCTAGGTGAAATTTTGTACGAGTCTTTCTTAGAGTTATATCGTGAACACTTTTTTTTTGTTATGCCGAACCCTTTATAAGCCTTTTTAGATGACGGCACATTCGAGTATGGAGTTGTGTCCGGACTCCCCCTTTTTGCAATCATTGGGCTGGTTCTGATTGTTCAGTTTTACTGAAATTCAGTGGGGCGTGTGTTTAATGCTTCCAAGCTGTTTGGATTACTTCCTTCTGATGGATCCTGAGCATTAGGTCACTGCATCCGAGGGCGTGACCTTTCTTAAGGTCACGCACGTTCCCAGATTGTCCCCCAGAAGTCTGCACCATTTAGCTCCTGTTGCTCTGGTTGGTTTTATTTTGGGGCTTCTCTCCTGGCCGGTGGTTTCACGGCCGCCTTTACCCAACCGTAGTTGGGCAGCAGCTGTTACGGCCGAGGCCCAGGGCTCCTGCCCCAGGAGACAGTGACAGCAGCTTGCAGCGACATGTAGGGTGCAGGTCTAGGGGGCGTCTTTGCTCTGCCTGGGTCGTGTGTCTTCAGCCTCTGTTCGCGGGTGGAAGGTACAGCTCCAAGCCTCTTGCTGGCAGCTGCCCTGGCCCTGCCAGGCCCCTGCTGCTGTCTCCATCTCGCTTCCGGTATGGGTAGATTTGAGCTGGTGTCTGAGCGTGGCCGAGACCTTTCAGTGTGCTTTACAGTCCCTTACCTGTCACGTCTCTGTGTTTGGAGCCAAGTAGGTGTGTCTTCACTTACGTTCCTCTGCTTCCGCGTGTGGTCTCGCATCTTCAGTCCTTGTCGTGTTTGCCGAAAATACGGTTCTCGTATTTTGTCCTAGAAGGTAGATTGTTACCTTCAAATAGAAAGTGTACGTTTTGAAATCGTGCTCTGTAGCTTTGGTCTCGGGAGTGTGTGCCGTTTCCCCGTGTCTTAAGGCCCAGCTGCTGGGAGGCTGGCCCAGCCCCTGTCACCAGCGGCCTGTCGCCCCTGTGTTTCTCAGGTGGACCACACGGCGGCCGTGAAGGAGTACAGCCGCTCCTCGGCCGACCAGGAGGAGCCGCTGCCGCACGAGCTGCGGCCGCTGGCGGTGCTCAGCAGGACCATGGACTACCTGGTGGCCCGGGTCATGGACCAGAAGGAGGGCAGCCTGCGGGACTGGTACGACTTCCTGTGGAACCGCACGCGGGGCATTCGGAAGGTACCGGCGCTCCCGGGCGGGCGGGGGCCGCACGCGGGGCCTGGGGCGGTCCCGGCCTCTCCCGGGCGGGCGGGGCCGCGCACGGACCCACGAGGGGGGGCTCAGTGCATTTACTCTGTTACACGCTACCTGGGATGGGAAGAGTCATTTAAAGTCATTTAAAGTCGTCGCAGAGCCTGTTAAAACGTTCCCTGTGGGCTTTGCGTCAGACTGAGATGTGGGGGATCTGGGTAAGAAGCGTGGCTTTCTGGAGTGAGTCCCTGGGCGTGGGGTGTGGATGGAGACCCGCGCAGTGACACACGGGTTCTCGTAAGACGCGGGCGGCCCACGAGGTCATCTGCGTGTGTGGTGGTGCTCGTGTGTCACGCGCGACGTCCCCCTTGCGCGCGGCCAGGACATCACGCAGCAGCACCTGTGCGACCCCGTGACGGTGTCCCTGATCGAGAAGTGCGCCCGGCTCCACATCCACTGTGCCCACTTCATGTGCGAGGAGCCCATGTCGTCCTTTGACGCCAAGATCAACAACGAGAACATGACCAAGTGCCTGCAGAGCCTGAAGGAGATGTACCAGGACCTGCGGGGCAAGGGCGTGTGCTGCGCGCACGAGGCCGAGTTCCAGGGCTACAGCGTGCTGCTCAGCCTCAACAAGGGCGACACCCTCCGGTGAGCGGGGGCGCACCCTCAGGGGAGCCGTCTCAGCCCCAGCGGGGGCGGCGCCCTCAGGGGAGCCGTCTCAGCCCCAGCGGGGGCGGCGCCCTCAGGGAGCAGGGGTGACACCCTCAGGGGAGCCGTCTCAGCCCCAGCGGGGGCGGCACCCTCAGGGGAGCCGTCTCAGCCCCAGCGGGGGCGACACCCTCCGGTGAGCGGGGGCGCACCCTCAGGGGAGCCGTCTCAGCCCCAGCGGGGGCGACACTGAAGGCGAGGGAGGGCGAGAGCGGAACGGGCGCGTGAGCCGGGACGGGCGCCCGGTGCCCCGTCGGAGCTGTCCGTCTGCCGTGTCCACGTGCTTCCTTGCACGCACGAGCACACACCTCGTCCAAGGTGCGAGTCCGGGGCGAGGGAAGTCTCGTGGGAAACGTGCCAAGTGTGGCGCGATAACGAAGAATGAATTCCGAGCCCTGGGGGACGCCTGTGCAGACCCTTACGTGAGCGCCGGAGGGTTCCCGGCCTCCGCTCCTGGGGCAGCCCGTGTCCCCTTCCATTCCCAGAGTCCCTGGTTTACGCCAGAACTCTTCTGGTTCAGTATCTTCCCCAAGAAACCTGGCACGGAGGGTCTGGATATGTGACTGGTTTTAATCGCTTCCTGAACTGTCATTTGAACTTAACTTGCTGTATTCGTCACCTCTTTAAAGAAGGCCTTTGTCCCCAGTCCAGCCCCGAGGGGCGGCGCCGCAGTGCGGCCGCCGTGCGTGTGACGGCCCGTGTCGCCACGAAGACCCTGCTCAGTGCGGTCGAAGTCTGGTCTCATCAGACCTGAGTTCGGGGCTGTCCCGTCTAACGAGAAGGGAGGCCCTAGTCCCTTCCGCCCCTCTCGTCAACAGAGAAGTGCAGCAGTTCCATCCCGCCGTCAGGAACTCCGCCGAGGTCAAGTTCGCCGTTCAGGCCTTCGCAGCGTTGAACAGTAACAATTTCGTGAGGTTTTTCAAACTGGTGCAGTCGGCTTCGTACCTGAACGCTTGTCTCCTGCACTGCTACTTCAGTCAGGTGGGTCGCGTCCTGTGCTCGTGGACTTGGAACACAGCAGGCCGTTACTGTGGCACTTAGTGCAGCCGCGGTCCGAGTGCGTTTCGGGCAGGTCCTGGGGGACGGCCATCACGGCAGCCCCCGGGGCCTCTGGTCCCTCCGCTCACAGGGGTCGCACCTCGGGTCCCCGGGAGCAGTGGAACACGCTGCTCTGTGGTTCAGGGAAGAGAAATCTCTTCAGAACCACGTTAGCGCTCACCGTCCGCGGAAGCGAAGCCCTCTGCAGGTGCGCCCTCGTCAGGCCTGACAGCTGCCGACAGGACGGAAGTCTGGGGCAGATGCAAAGGTTTCTGAGTGTGCCGCGTGGGGAGCGGTGTGCAGCTGATAAATTCAGCTGATAGCTCATGTTTTCACAATGACGATTTAACGTTGTTAGGACGTTGACCACGTGTGCCCGCACCATCCCCTTGTCCCCGGCCTGCCTCCCCCGCGCCCTCCGGCCCCAGGCCCTGCCCTGCCCTCCGCGGGGCCCCCGCGCTTGCTGTCCTCACGGCTCTTCTGCCAGGGCCGCACGGGGCCACGTCCTCCAGCGCTCCGCGTGGCTGCCACCTGCCTGCAGGGCCCACCCTGTCAGCGCTGCCCGTCCTTGCCCTTCTGTCGCACTGTCACTGCGGAACGTGCTCTGCGTCTTACACGGTTGCTCGTTCAGCGTCGGTTTCTCACTGACACGTGGGGACAGGGACTTTGTTTACTGGTGTGCTCTGAACATGAGCAATGCCAGGCCCGCAGTCAGCACGCCACAAACACTCTGATCGGGGGAGCCGCCCGGAGTCCTGGCAGCCGGCGTCAGCACTGTCACGTTTCTCCTTTATCCCGGGAAGCGCGGCGGTGACGTACGCATCGGCGTTGTCTCTGACGTTGCCCCCTAATCTCGTGTCCCGCCTGCTTCCATGGCCCTCTCTGGCCTCCGTGGTCCTGTCGGGCGCTGCCGGCGTCCGTCCCGGGCCCTGCTGGGGGGTCCCTCCGCTCCCAGCCTCCCTCGTAAACGCAGCCTTCGCGGCCGACGCTCCCGGTGCGAAGCTGTTTCCTTCGAGTGCGCCTCTGGGCACTCCCACCCGGCGGCTGCCCGGAGGGCGCCGCGCCTGGGACCCGTGGGGCCGGGCCAGGCCGCTTTCCCGAGGTCCCACCCCGGCCCGCCTGCCGTCCTGGGGCCACCGGCCCTGCGCGAGCTCAGTCACGGCTTCTCCTTCCAGATCCGCAAGGACGCGCTGCGGGCGCTGAACGTGGCCTACACCGTGAGCACGCAGCGCTCCACCGGCTTCCCCCTGGACGGCCTGGTGCGCATGCTGCTCTTCCGGGACTGCGAGGAGGCCGCCGACTTCCTCAGCGACCACGGCCTCGCCGTGTCCGACGGGTGAGGGCGGGCGGCCAGGCTGCGGGCGCGTCTCCTTCCTCTCAGCTCCGGGACGGGCCGGCGGGGCCGGCGACGTGCCCCTCGCTGCCTCCCGGGGGTGCGGGTGCCCCAGCGAGGCTCGGGGTGTAGGGGACGTCCCTAGGTCAGACGTTGCCGCCAGCGGATTGGGGTTCAGACCAGTCCTCTGTGACTTCAAAATCCTTGCTTTTCACAAGTGGTTGAAGAACTTAGAGGGGAAGCCTAGGGCCGCCTTTGTCCCTTGAAGATGGCCTCTGCTGGCCCGTGACAGGCCACTGCCCACGTCTCACGGCCCAGAGGGGCGCCGACGGGGCAGGCCGGGGGCTCCCCTAGAGAACCCAGTGAGACGCACAGACCCGGTGCCAGGAAATGGCGTCGCGACAGCGAGGCCTGCGCTCGGAGCCCGTCCCCTCTGTCCTCCGGCTCCTCAGCCGCCCGCTGCCCGCCCTCCCGGAGGCCTCGGAGCCAGGGCCTGTGGGTGTGCGCTGCGCCGTGCCGCGCGTGCCCGTTGCCAGCTGGGCCGGCCGGTCCCTGGGTCGCGGCAGCAGCGGCCGTGTGGCCGTGTGACGGGGGGGCTTCCGGCTCGGTTGCTGGGCCCTGGGCGCGAGGCCGGCCCCTCCCGTGACGCCCGCCTCTGGTTCTTCGTGGCCTGCGCAGCTGTGTCGAGCTGAACCGGTCCTCGTTCCTGGAGCCGGAGGGGCTGCTCAAGGCCAAGAAGTCGGTGTTCGTGACCAGCAAGCTGACGGTGTCGGTGGGGGAGGTCGTGAACGGGGGCCCGCTGCCCCCCGTCCCGCGCCACACCCCGGTGTGCAGCTTCAACTCCCAGAACAAGTACATCGGGGAGAGCCTGGTGGCGGAGCCGCCCTCGAGCGCCCAGAGAGCCGGCTCGGACGCGGCAGGTGAGCGGGGCTGCGGCCAGCGCGGCCTCTCGGGGGCCGGGACCCGTGTGCGTGTGGGCTCCGCGCCCGGCCAGCCTGGGGAGGCGCCCGGACGTCGCGGTGCTCACTCCCTCGGCGTGGCTCCGGACGGCGGAGGCCGTCCTCCGTGCCACTGGGCCCGTTGCCTTGCAGGTGGGGACAGAGGAGAGGAGTGCGGTGCAGAGGTGGAAGCACCCCCTCCGGCCCTCCTCCCGCAGCCCGTGCCGGCGCTCGCCGCCCTGCCGCACCTCCCGGCCCCCGCCCCGGGCGCCGTGCGCAGCCTCTTCCCGCCCCTCGGGCTGCCCCCCGTGCCACCGGAGCTGCTCCCCGCCCAGCCGGCGCCCGTGTACTCCGACGAGGTGAGGTCTGCCGGCCGGCCTCCGCAGGGCGCGTCGTGGGCAGGGTGCCCGTGTCTGCGGAGCGGGCCCACCAGGGGGGCTGTGCGTGTGCTCTAGAACGTTCCGAGCCAGCTGAGGCGGCGCTCGGTCTGGACCTGGCCTGCTGAAGCCCGTGTCTCACATTAGGAGCCTGAGGCTCTGAGGGCAGGGGCGGCGCGCGGCTCTCCAGCTCGTCGCGTCGTTGTCGAAACTTGGGGGGACGGCCGCAGGGTTGTGAGGGACCCGGTGCAGGGCCCTCAGGCACGCGGCCAGGCTGTGTGGTCAGGAGCGCGGGGCAGGCCGACGCGGCATCGCGCCCGCCCGCCTGAGCCCCGCGGGCCTCTCCTAGGACCTGGCGGAGGTGGTGGACGAGCTCATCCAGGAGGTGCTCCAGGCGGACTGCGAGGAGGTCGGCGCCGCCGGGGCGGCCTTCGCCAGCGCAGCGCTGGGGTAAGTGGCCCTCCGCGCCGCCCGCCGCCGGGCGCGTCTGCCCGTAAGGCCTTCGGTCTCCGCCAGAGACCCGGGCCTCGCGGGTGCCGGCATGGGGCCCGGTCAGGGCGGGTGTCGCTCCTCGCGTCCCGACCTTGTCTGTCGTTGGCGCGTAGTTTCCGTGTGTCTGCTTTTTGAGCAAAGATAAGTTTATTGAAGTCGTAAATTGAAGTCGTAAATTAAAATCTATCCGTAAACTTTAAACATGACTCAAATCAAGTAAAGTAAAAATTAGTTCATTTTCTATTAAAAATACTTTACTTGGTCTTGGATTAAGTTACGTTTCATTGATTTGATATGTTAAATCCCTTCAAACTGATTTGCATGTTACACCGACTTGCATTTTGCACTATGATGAAATTTCCTTAGACGTTTCCAAGTACGTTCACAATCTTTACATCTCGTTCTCTGCCCCGGACACCGTCTTAGTAACGGTAATAGTCAGAATCTTTCTAAGCTCTTAAGCAACTATTGAGAAGGTGATTAAAATCTAGTGAGTCTAGTAAATCGGACTTTAAGGACTTAAAAAGTCCTAGTACCTGTAAAACGACACCATGGTGTCCCCTCGCGGTCCAGGGCCGCTCTCATGCGGTGGGCGTGTGACCCTTTCACACACCGCTGGCCCTCGAACGGCCCGGGGTCAGGGGCACCGACCGCCGCGCGGTCGGAAGTCCCCGTGCGACGCGGGGTTCCCCCGAGACTGTGCGCTCAGCCTTTCGCAGCCGCAGACGTCAGGGAAGCCCCCGGGTCCCTGGCTCTTCTGTGCCGGGCGGGTCCTCGGATGTCGGGCGGCCCCTCGCCAGCTCCGACAGCGTTACTCCTGAGTTTTCCGCTCCTCCTGAGTCTGCTCCGACAGCGTGTTTCCAACCAGGGGTGTGATTTCTGTGCTAGAAGCCGGAGAGCTTTCCCTCGCCAGGGCGGTGTGCTGGGGCCCCCCCTCTCAGCACGCGCCCCCGTCTGCTCTGTGCAGCGTCTCTGCCGCTGCCGTGGAGGAGCTGCTGGCGGCGGCGACCGCCTGCGTCCTGAGGCTCGCCGCCGCCGAAGAAGTGACCGAGGAGAGGGCGCGACAGGAGGAGGAGAGGCGGCGGGCCGAAGAGCAGAGGTGAGTGTGCCTTGTCCTCGCACACGGGGGGCCCCCGGGCCCGGCACCCTCGGACCCGGTGGCCCGGGGAGCAGGCGGGGGTCCTGAGGCCACCCCCGCTTGTGAGCAGCAGCGGGGGGAGGGCCGGGCGCTGGAGCGGGGCGGCCGTGTGGCCTGTCTGGTGGGACCAGGGGGTCAGGCCCGCTGACTCAGGCAGCACAGCTCAGGTCCCCGCTTGTGAGGTCACGGAGTGTGATGCCGCTGATTTTACTCTTAAGCATCACCCCTGTGCTTCATTTCTCGCGCCCGCAGGCTGAAACAGGAGAGAGAGCTGGTGCTGAGCCAGCTGAGCCAGGGCCTGGCCGCGGAGCTGGCGGAGCTGGTGGTGATGGAGTGCGTGAGGGAGACGTGCTCCCGGGAGTGGAGGTGAGTGGGCACCGTGGGCGCCGAGGCCCGCGGGGGGGGGCGGGGGGCGGGGCTGGTGGCCTGCGCGTGGCACTGTCAGAAGTGGGTTTTGTCATGTCGGGTGCTTCGATTCCATGATGAAACGTGTTTGATGACGTCCTCTTTGTCCCCTCGGTGGGTGGGCTGTGAGGTAACCTCTTAGGGACTGGTCTGAGGGCCAGCCCTGCATGACCACAGCCGCCAGCTGTCCTGCACTTGAGATACTTCGAATTGCAAACGGCAGACAGCGCTGATGAGAGGACGCCGGAGTGGCCCTAGTGGTCACTTAAACACTAAAACCTCTCCCGCGTCACCCGGAGGAAGTTTCTCTCTGGGCTAGTTACGAGGGCCCCGCTGGACCTGAGGCCCAGTGCCGGAGCCCCGTCCCGTCCTCTGCTGAGTGTGTCGCGTGGGGACTCCCCCAGGCGTCTGCGCGCTAAGTGAAGCGAGAAGGCCGCGGACTCCTGCGCCTTCCAGGCGGGCCCTCGGGGGGAGCCTCGGGCGCAGCGACCCCGCGCTGACGGCCCCGTCCCCTAGGAGCGCGGTGGAGACAGACCAGAGGGCGCGCGTGGCCCGCTGTTCCGAGGACGTGTGCACGCAGCTGGTGGACGCGTTGCTGCAGGAGGAGCTGCTACAGACGGCGCAGGGGGCCCTGCGGGAGCTGCGCTGCTGCTGCCGATACCTGCGGCGGTGAGTCCCGCGGCCTCGCGTGCGTCCCGGCCCTCGGGATCTCCCGGGGGTGCTGCTCTCAGACGTCTGGTGACGCGTGCACACACGTCACACGGCCCGTCCTACGAGACGCAGACGGGGGCCCAGTGAGGAAGGAGACCGGAGGGGTGGTTCCGTGTTTCCACGATGTTTATGGGGGGTTTTCTGTCGTTAACCCCTGTGCTAGACACAGGGCGGTGGCCACAAGCCAGCCCGACGCGTCACACTGTGCGCACCTCGGGTCAGTGTCCGAGACGTAACCTGTAACGGAAAAAGCAGTTCTCAGGGCAGCGTGAGCAGAGTACGTTCGAAAGACGGATTTGGATGCGTGTGTTAGGATAGTGTGACCCCAAGGGGGGCGCGTCATGAACTCACGCTCGGTGTAGGGCCCCCTGTGGGAGCGAGGACGTGTGTCTGAGCAGGGCCCACGGGCGTCCCAGTGCTGGTCACGGCCGCCGTTTCTCCGCCGGGTGGAAGGACGTGGCGTCTGAGTCGTCGGTCTGTCATAGCGTGTGAGTGTTGTGTGTGTCGTGCCAACTCAGTTCACGTCCGTGTGAAACGAACCGTCGTGTTGTGGCCGGTGGCGACCGTGTGAGAAGGAGCAGTGAGCAGTGCGCAGTGCATGTGTGTGGACGCGGCTTCCTGCCCGGAAGGCCCGCGGCCCGTGCGCGCCCTGGCCACCACCCCCTCCCCCAGGCGGCCTGGCCCAGCTGGGGGCGCGCCGCAGCTCTGCGCTCGGCCTCCTTCCCGCGTCTGTGGCGAGGCGGAGCCGCGCTCGGCCGCTGGCGGGGCCCCCTTGCTTTAGCGGTGACAGACAGGGCTGCGGTGAGCGTCCTGGTGCACTCCGTGCGCCCGTGCGTGGAGCCAGGCTCCCGGCGGCCGGGTTCGCTGGGGCAGGCGGCGTTTGTACCTGGTACTTGAAGGCGCTGTGACGTCCAGCTGTCCCGGGGCCCCCGCCACTCACTCACGTGCCGTCAGGCCTCCCCAAGCCTGAGTGTTTGTTCTTTTGCTCGTAAACTTTTTCCCGGAGTCTCAGTTCTGACTCTTCTCTCCGCGTGAGAAGGGCTGCTGGGGACACCCGACGCGTGTTCCCCACGTCGACGTGCTGAGCACGCTCTGCGTCCGTCCCTGGGGTGAACTTGGACGCACCCGGTGACCGCGTGCCGTGCCCTCCAGGTGGAAAGAAGGCGTCGCGGCCCGCAAGAAGCTGAGGCGCCAGATGCGCGCCTTCCCGGCGGCGCCCTGCTGCGTGGACGTGAACAACCGGCTCCGGGCGCTGGCGCCCAGCGCAGAGTGTCCCATTGCCGAGGAGAACCTGGCCAAGGGCCTCCTGGACCTGGGCCACGCGGGCAAAGTGGGCATCTCCTGCACCAGGTCAGCGCGGCCCCGACGCGGGGTGGGCTCGCACGGGCCGCCTTCCCCGCGGCCTGGACGTGTGACGGCGCTGCCCACTGTCCGTCGTGCACCTTCTCGCCTCAAAACACTCGGGGTCCTTTTCCCCCAGGCCCCTGGTTTAAGGACACGCCACGTCTGTTCTCACGGTGGGGACGGCGGTCCTCGTGGCCGCACTCCCACCGCCCGGGCCTCTGCGTCCGGCTCCGCCTGCGTGTCCGCTGCTCCTGCGGCCCCCGCCCCCACGCAGCCTGTCTCCTGTGGCCGCGTTTGAGCGTCCCCTCCCCCGGCCTGCAGTCTCCCCTCCCCCAGGCTCCCTCCTGGTGCCCCCTGGGCGTGGCGCCCCCGCTACCCCTCCCGGACACCCCGGTCCCGGTGTGAGCTGCCCAGAGCTAGCCGTGCCGGGTTTGGCCTCTGTCTTCGGGCCACGTCTGTGTCACTTCTCGAGAGGGGCCTGGAGAAGGTGACTTGGAGGGGGTCACGGCAAAGTGCTCTTTGGGTCTTGTGCACGCCTCGGCCCCCCAGGCTGTCACAGGACGTCCTCTCTGAGAACCACCACCAGGGTTTCATCCGGTTCCGGCCAGCTGGGGGGTGGCTGGATCCCACGGGTCCCGGTCTCGCACTTGGCACGGGGGCGGCTGTGCCGTGCGGGCAGCGCGCAGGCTTCCCCCGAGCCCCACAGCCCGGGCAGCAGCCCAGCTCCCTCCTGGAGTCGCGGCCGCCCCGTCCATCCCTCCCGCTCCCTGCCCGTCCCCGCCCCCGTGTGCTGGTCCCCGCTCCCGTGTGCCCGTCCCCGCCCCCGTGTGCCGGTCCCAGCCCCCGTGTGCCGTCTGCCCTGCACGCTTCAGCTCCTCCCCTACTCTGCACGCTCCTGTCCCGTTCCCAGCCCCGCGGCGAACCCAATCTTCCTGGAGTCCTGCCGGCCGCCGTGGCCCCTAACCCCCGTGTCCTCACCAGGTCACCTGCCGTCTCTGGGCGACGGCACTGGGCGGCTCCGAGTCCTCGCATGGGGGCCCCCCCCCGCGCTCCCTGTGCCCCATCCCAGCACGCACGGGCCACACTCCTGCCTCGGTGCGGCCGCTTCTGCCTCCCCCCAGGAGCTGTCGTGCTGTCCCCTCGTCACCTTCCCTCTCCACCCTTGAGAGGCCCCCGCGGACAGGCTGTGTTCCGAGGGGCAGGCCTCTGCCCCCCACGCTGCTCCCCCACGACCGGCCCGGCGTACACAGTCGCTGGGGGCCGGGGACGATCAGGCCCTTGAGCCAGCCCGCCCTTCTCTGGGGGACGCTTCGTGGGCTCCTCGGCGTCCTCCGCCCGGAGACGCGTGTGCGGCGACCGCGTCCCCCGGGGCACGCCGGTGCGCTCGGCGCCGGCTCCCGCGGGCACGCAGGGCTCACGGGCACATCGTCCCCCCTCCTGGCAGGCTGCGCTGGCTGCGGAACCGGACGGTGCACCAGATGAAGGTCCAGCACTTCCAGCAGCGGCTGCTCAGGTCTGTCGCACGCCCGCCCCGGCCTGCGCGTGTCGCCCCTGCCCGGCCCGCCTGCCCGCTCACCCGCCCTGCTCTGTCCCCCCAGCGACGCGGCGTGGGCGCCCCTGGACCTGCCGTCCCTCGTGGCTGAGCACCTGCCCGGCGGGCGGGAGCGTGTCTTCTGGAAGCTGGTGCTGGTGCTGCCTGCCGACGGAGAGGAGCCGTCCCCAGGGAGTCCCGGCAGGTCGGGGAGCCTTGCCCTCCGGGGGGGTGTTCAGTGCTGAGATGGCAGCCGGGGGAGGTGCAGCGACTTCTCTCGCGACACAGGGAGCGGCGAGGGTGTCAGAGCTGTGCGTTCCTCGTGTGTGGTGGGAACCCCGACACGCAGGTTCACGTTTGGTGCTTGACCTCGCCGTCTGTTTAGTTGATGATTTGAAGTTGGCACGTTGTCACGATGGTCTCTGTGAAGGCGTTTAAGCGTTTAAACCTTGACGTTGAAAGCCAGCTGAGGTACATCAATGAGAAGCTGCTCCGTTTTCACGGAGACAGGGTACAGTTTGTTGGCTGTGGTTCCATTTTTTCCTGCTTAGGAAAACACTTGGGCGTTTTAAAAAAGAAGTCCAAAAAATTCACGTGGCATCATTTCCTGTAACCAGATCGTTTCCAGAAACCGCACTCTTAAAGCAGCTACAAAACACGTTACTTTTCTGTTTCAGTAGCTTCGCCGAGGTATCGTAAATGCACCCATGTAGTGTTCATTTCACCGGGTTCCAGTACGTTCAGAGTTCTCGCCCGTCACACTGTCTTAACTGCAGGTCGCTTTTCTCACCAAAACAGAATCCCCCGCGTGTATCAGCCGCCACGCTCCGTCCTTCTCCACCCCAGCCCCTGGCGGCCACCGCCCTGCCCTCCGTCCCTTGCGTTCGCCTGTCCGCGTCCCGTCTGAAGGGACCCTCCAGGAAGTGGTGGCTGCGCCCGGTCTTCACTCACCTGTGTCCTCTGGGTCCTTTCGTGCCGCACTGAGTGTGTCAGCCCTTCACTTCGCTCCCTTTTGTGGCCGAATCCCGTTCCACGGCGTGCTCCATCACGCTTCTTCTGTTCGTCAGTCGGCGGGCACGTCTGGGTGGTTTCCACTTCTGGGGGATCTGCAGGAACCTTTGTGTTAAGTGTCTGTGAGGACGTCCGTTTGCGAGGACGTCTGTTCTCCTGGTTACGGGCCGAGGTGGGGAACTGCGGGTGGTCTGGGAACGCCGCCGTGTTCAAGTCGGAAGGGCTGCCAGACTGCTTCCCACGGTGGCCGCACCGTCCTACGTTGTCAGCGAGGGTGAGGACTAAGTTCTCTGGACACGTGGTGTCTTAGGCGGGACACATGCAGGATTAGGGAAAAGAAAGTCAGAGCTTGTCCCAGGAGACAGCTGAGTACAGGCGAGGGCTGTGGCGTTTCAAAAGTGTTAAAACGTTCATTTCGTAAGAGAGGTGTTTTCTGATTTGCTAATTTCGTTAGGAAGTACGTGGCCCAAGAATTCTTGAGGAGAATTTGATTCTTAAGTCGCAAGTGCTTTAAACTAAGCAGCTTTCTGCTGCTCAGAGTCTTCTCAGTGGCTCTAGGGCCTTAACCCAGCCTCGCAGGAAGCAGCTTCGCGAGCGAGCCTTCCTCCTCCCCGGGTAGACGCCCGGGCAGCTCTGTACAGACCCGCCCCCCGGGAGGGCCGGGTCCCGGGGCCTGCCCTGTGCGCTGTTTCTCCGTCACACTTCCGGTCCTGAGCGAGAACTAGATTCTTCAGGCGTCGTTTTCTTGTGTTCACAGAATTCTAGCAAATTGGTTAAAAGTCAAGTTCATGGGCGGTAACGACTGGGAAGACACAAGCGGCGGTGCTGGTGGGATTCAGACTCTCGCGCTGCTCAATGCGCTCAGCAGCAGAGGGAATCAGACGGTTTCTGTCAACGTGTGTGTGAAGGTGAGTGACGACTACTTCGTGCGTTTCCTTCTGTGCGTCTCTCGTTTGCATCACTCCCCGACGTCCCTGGAACCTTATAAATGCCTGAAGTGGTTTTGAAAGAACGTGGGCGGCTCAGAAGCAAGGGTCGCGTGTCCCCCGTGGGTCTGGACGGCACCCCATGGGCGCCCGTTCGGCGTGAGGTGGCTGGCTGGGGCCCGTAGTGCGCTGAGCCCTGTCTCCGGTCACAGGCCCCTGTGAGGACTTGCTGAGAGCTCAGAGCCACCCTGACGAGGGCACAGATGCGGTCCTGCTTGTCACTCAGAGGGCCTGGGCTCGGTCTGCCGCTGGCACTTAACCTGGGGGAGGGGAGGACGGAGCATTCCGCAGCAACGCCGTGACGGCCGCGTCACACGTGGTCTCTGTTAGAACAGCGTCCTGGTGGGTCGGAGGCACCAGTTCGCAAAGACGGACGGAGCTGAGTCTGGTGCAGCTGTCGCCGGGCTCGATCCCGCGACGGTCTCGGTCCAGTGCTGGACATTTCACTGGTGTTTCCGCTGTGCATTCAGGGTGCCTCGGTTCTCCGTACGAGTTCCGAGCTTTCCCTCAGGGCACCTGTGTGATTCTGACCTTCCCGATTCCCCGAGTCTCGTGTGACGAGAGCCTGCTTCCTCGTCAGTCACACCTGCACGCACGGATCCCCGGGTGCAGCGTGCGCGTGTAGAATTCACACCAGACGTTCGTCTTCCTCAGGAGGCAGCAGCGTGGGGCGGGGCGTGGGCGTCAGTGTGGGCGGAGCCCGCGCTGGTAGCTGCGGTTCTGGTTCTGGTTCTGGTTCTGGCCAGCCCTTCGAACCCTGGCGTGGTACCTCCCACAGCCAGCCTGTGACCAGGGTCTCCCGAGGGCCGGCTGGGTAAGGGAGGTGGCCGGCGCCAGTCCCCTCCTCCGTGCCCGAGGGTGCTCGCAGGTCTGCTTCCTGTCGGGGTGGGGCAGGCCCCGGCTTGGGGGCCCCGTCGCACTCAGAGGCTGCCCGCAGGCAGGGCCATGCTCTGCGCGGACCGTGCGCCTCGGGACCCGAACCTGGGCTTTGGCTCTCGGTGCTGCGAGGCCTGGGCGTTCCGGGCTTTGCGTGCTCAGCTGGCCTGGCCCCTTCCGCACCCCGTCTGCAGCCCCTCAGGGGTGTCTCCCTCTGCGCCCCGGCCCAGTGGGCACGCCCACGTTTGCGCTGCTTTGTGGAACCGGGTTGGAAATCCCCGCCGGCGTGCCTGTCCCCTTTCCTCTCGGTCCGGTTACCTGCTTCTACAGCTATTTAAGGGTGGCCGTTAGGATTTCAGAGCGTGTGCTCAGACACACCTGTGGCGGGAGGCCGTAGCAGCTGGCCCGCTCTTGTGGGCACCACTCCCTGGCCACGTGGGGGGGCTGGTGTCCTGGCTGGGGAGCCCCGGCGCGCCCTCCTCACGGTCCGGCTGCTGTTCCAGGTGGCCCAGGGCGCCCTCAGCGACGGCGCCCTCGACGCCGTGGAGACGCAGAAGGAGCTCCTGGGGGCCAGTGGGCTCATGCTGCTGCTCGCCCCGAAAGTGAAGAGCGAGGACGTGGCGGAGGAGGACGTGTACTGGCTGTCGGCGCTCCTGCAGCTCAAGCAGCTCCTGCAGGCCAAGCCCTTCCAGCCCGCGCTGCCGCTGGTGGTCCTCGTGCCCAGCGCGGGGGGCGACGCCGTGGAGAAGGACGTGGAAGATGGTTCGTGAGGGCGTCTCGCTTGCGGTCCGGCGGGACGTGGGCTGCGCCCCGGGTCTGCGGGAGGGCTGGGGGCACCGCGGTGCCCGGGAGCCGCGCTGGGTGGGGTCGGTGCCACGGGAGGCGCTCGCTCGCGGCAAACGGGACGCAAGAGCCGGGTGGCCTCCCCCCGCTTCTCCCCAAGGCCTGATGCTGCAGGACCTGGTCTCGGCCAAGCTGGTGTCCGACTTCACCGTCGCGGTGATTCCCGATGCCATCCACGACCTCCAGGCCACGAAGAAGGTGCGGTCCGGCAGATGTCTCAGTTGCCCCTCTTGCTGTCTCGAGTTTCGTATGAACTGCTGCTTGCGTTTTGAATTTTACTTTTGAAAGAGGACCTAAGACATAAGCAGAAATTGAAAGGAAAATTTGCTCATAGTCCTGCTATCTACAAAAAATCAAACGTCCATGTAATTTTTTGGATGTTTTATAGTACGGGTTTAAACGTGGCCAGTGGTACCTCGCATCTGGAAGTCAGGCGTAGGACTTGCTTTTCTGAGGTGCTAGTCCTTAGGCCACGTGACGGAATAACGTCAGACGCTTCCTTAGAGAGAGACGTGCCGGGAACGACTGCGGGCAGCAGGGGGCGCCCTGGCCTGTGGCGCGGCCGCCAGGCCTCCCGGGGGCTGAGGTCGTGGCCCCGGGCCGCAGGGTGAAGAGGGGTGTGCTGGGCTGGTCCCCCACCCCGGCCCGAGCCCCTCCAGGGCGCGGTTGTTCAGTCCCACCCCTGGGCGGCGAGGACCTGGAGCCCCCAGCCGGGGGGTCCTCGCGCCGTCGGTCCCAGAGCCCCAGGAGACGGGCTCGCCCTGCAGCAGAGGCTTCCGCTCCCGCCCCAGCGGGGCTGAGGCGCTGGCGCTGCGGGGGCCCCGCTGGCGGCAGTGGTGGCAGGGGCGCCTCCGGGGGACACGACTCTCTGACGCTTCTTCCCGCCTGTCTTGGCTCCTCAGGTTTCACAGGCCGTGCAGTGGCTGGTCTCCCGCTGCCCCTGCGCCCTTGACCTCTGCTGCCAGACCCTCATCCAGTTCGTGGAAGACGGGGTGGGCCGTGAGTTTAGCGGCCGGTTCTTCCACGACAGGAGAGAGCGGCGGCTGGGGGGCCTGGCCTCGCAGGAGCCCGGCGCCATCGTCGAGCTGTTCAACAGCGTGCTGCACTTCTTGGCCTCCGTGGTGGCCTCCGAGCAGCTCTGCGACCTGTCCTGGCCCGTCGCCGAGTTCGCCGAGGCCGGGGGCAGCCGGCTGCTTCCGCACCTGCAGTGGAACGCCCCGGAGCACCTGGCCTGGCTGAAGCAGGCCGTGCTGGGCTTCCAGCTCCCACACGTGGACCTGCCGCCCCCGGGGGGTATGTGCTCGCGCCGGGGGCGCCAGCTGGGGGGCGGTGCTGAGACCCCGGTCCTTCTGCCGTAGTCGCCGTGTGCCAGTGTGGGGCACTGGCTGAGGTTCTCATCTCCCGCTCTGCGTCCCCGTCCCCGTCCCGCACCCCTCGCACCTGCCCTTGGGTGGAGTCGGAGCGATCCACAGTTTTCATGGGGTGACAGCTGTTGGCCCTTCGCTACCAACAGAGCCATCTGTGGGGGTCACGCAGCCGTGTTGGGGGAGCTCTGACCCCACGGCCTGGAGTTTCCAAGCGGACAGCGGGTCCCGCCGTGCCCGCACCACAGGGTGTGGGGGCAGCGAGCGTGGGGAGCGTGCAGCCCTGACCCCACGCCGCTGGCTCCGCTGGGGCCACGCACAGCCCTCGGCGCTGGCTTAACGCCAGTGTTCCCCTCGTGTCACGAGGGCTGCTCCGCGGCCCTGGCTGTGCCAGGCGAAGCCTTGGGGCCGCTGTGAGCCGACTCCCTGGGCCCTGGGCTGGGCGCGGGGGCCGCCCCTTCCGCTGCTGGTGCTGTCAGGCGGGAAGGGGGCCGGTGGCTGCTTAGGTGGCACAGCACGTGCCAGGCCGGGCCGGGCCTCGGGCGCCCTTCTGGACTCCAGGGTGTGGCCCACGGGAGGCCCGGATGACGCGCCTCCCGGAAGGATCCCCAAGGAAAGCCAGGTGCACGGCGCAGACCCCCGTGCGGTGAGCAGGGAGGGCCCCCAGCCTCGCCTGGCTGCTCGTTGGATCCCGAGTCCGGGCCTGTGCGCTCAGAGCCCCCGGGGCCCCTCGGTTGTGCGTTTCGCCCGGGGAGGCAGCATCCCTTGCTGGGACACGGCGGGGGGCGCTCTTTCCTCCCCAGCCGTGCTCCTGCCACGGCTGGGTCTGGGCAGACCTCTCCGCGGCGCACTCGCTGCTTCGAGGTCGACGCGCGTGCAGGGCGTTGCGTGCAGGCCTCACCCGTCCTCCGGCCGGCTGCCGACCCGCCGCGCGCTCTCCCCACAGCTCCCTGGCCCCCCGTGTGCTCCATGGTCGTCCAGTACGCCTCCCAGATCCCCAGCTCTCGCCACACGCAGCCCGTGCTCCAGTCCCAGGTGGAGAACCTGCTCCGAAGGACCTACGGCAGGTGGGAGAGCAGGAGCCCCTCCGCGGGCCGGGGCGCTGGGCCGCCGGTGACCGAGATCCCGTGGGACGACGTCATCGCCTTGTGCATCAACCACAAGCTGCGGGACTGGACGCCCCCCCGGCTTCCCGTCACGTCAGGTGGGCCGCGCCGGGCGCCGCGGGGCCCGCTTCTCCTGAGACTCACGGTCCCCTTCCAGCGGGGAGAGGTGTTTGCCCGATGTCCGTTTCTCCTCCTGTGGGTCACTGCCCTCCCTGCCCTAGGCCCCCTCCTCAGGCCAGTGACTGCTGGGTGACTCCCACGGGGAGAGAGCTGCGAGCTCCAGGGGAGCCTGGACGCACCTTCCGAAGGGGCCCCCGGGCAGGCTCCAAGTGTGAGGGCGCCCGTGGCGCTGGGCGTCGTGGGGGCCTCGGCCTGTCTGGACGCTGAGCGACTCGCGGGCACCTGGGGCGTGTTTGGCTCAAGCGGGAGTCACGGCATCGGGTGACTTCCGTCAGAAGGGCTCGTTCTTACGTCGGTGAATCCAAGCAGATGTCCGGTGGTCGCCTGGTGCTCTTTTGATGTTCATCTTTTGACGTTTTCTCGTCGGGTTCTGTATTGTTTTCTCAGAGGCGCTGAGTGAAGATGGTCAGATCTGTGTATACTTCTTTAAAAACCATTTGAAAAAGTACGAGGTCCCCGCGTCGTGGGAAGAAGCCCGAATGCAGACGCAGAAGGCGCTCCAGCTGGGTCCGGAGCGGTGAGGCCCGTGTTCAGTGTGTTTGTCGCCCCTGCGCCCAGCAGACTTACAACAGGAACATACAGACTGCCCAGGGAAGGTGCTAAGCCCCCTGCGAGGGGACCCGGAGGGCCCCGACGGTCCACAGACGACCTGAGTAAAGGAGGGGCTGGCTACCCTTGCTGGGCGGACGCAGTGCCGTAAAGACGTCAGTTCTCACACGGGAACGTCAGGACGTTTATAATTACCCCAAAGGGGTTTTTCTCTTTGGTCTCGACAAGTAAATTCTAAACTTCATTGGACATGGTTCCGCAGTGTAGCAGTGAGCACGTCTGCTCCACACGCAGAAGGTCCTGGGTTCTCGCCCCAGTGGAGCCGCGGTCCCTGGTCTCCGGGCACGCCACCCCGAACAGGCCCCCCATGTCCGATCTCGGAAGCTAAGAGGGTCGGGCCTGGTTAGCACGTGGGTGGGAGACCGCCTGGGAAGACCAGGTGCTGTAGGCGTAAATAATACAAACCTGTAGACAGAGCGGAGCTCCCCGCACAGAGGCCTTGTCCCGCGCCCCACACACCTGGCCTGAGGGAACCAGAAGGGGTGGGTCTGAGGCCTGAGGCTTAGCTCAGCTGCCCCCGCTTTGCCGCAGGCTGCAAACCCTTTCTCCCTCTTTTCTGGCCTTAAGCATTTCGAGACGAGCTTACAGTTTGGGGGTGAAGCGTCCTCATCCTGTGCCCCCGCTGGCCCCTGGGTCACTTTGCGGGCACCGCAGAGGGAAGAGGCCTGCGGAGCGAGGCCTGGAGGGGCGTGTTCCCAGCTCGGAGGAGCTGACGCGGCGGGCCTCTGCCCAGGAGCTGCTGGCCCAGTGTCTGTCCAGCAGGCTGCTGCTGGAGAAGGAGGAGAGCAAGAGGTGAGGCCCCGCCTTGGCTCGTCCCCCCGCCCCCCGGGAAGGCACCCTTCCGGCCTTTGCCCCGGCCCGGGCCCCGTTTCCTCCCCAGTCACCACCCGTTTCTGCTCCCTTCACGCCCGTGGGTGGCACTGTCCCAGTCTGCCCTGCCGTCCCTCTGCCCCCACGTACGCCCTGGTTAGGGTCGCTGCAGCCTGCATGTGGCCGACCGACCGTGAGCCCCAGTGCCCAGCAGCGTTCCGGGCCTGTGCTCCCTCCCTCCTGGCTCCCAGAAGCCCTTAGTCCCCTCTCGCCCTGCTGCACCCCTCCCCCGCCCCGCCACCCTGCTGGTTCTTCCTCCCCCTCTCCTCTGTGACAGCTGTACGCACTCCCCAGTGACCTCATCTGGCTTCATGGATTTTCAAATCACATCAGTGTTCTGACAACTCCAAAGTATATCTCAGGCTCGAATACCCTACCGCTCCCTCGATAGCCATCTCAAAGCTAACCCCCCAAACCCAAGTCCCAGCCCCCCGGCCCCACTACGGTGGTCTTCTCAGTTAAAGGTGCTCCATCCTTCCAGCTGCCCAGGCCAGATGCCCTGGGACCATCCCTCCACATCCAGTCCAGCCCCAGTCCTGTTGGCTCTATTTGACATGCACGAGAACCGGACCGGTTCTGAGGGGCTGCAGTCCAGTCTGCAGAGCAGTGTGCGGCAGACGTCACGTTGCTCCTTTGCTCACGGCCTTCAGTGGCTCTCTCTCTCTCTCACCTGGAGCCAAAGGCAGACTCCTCGCGAGGTGCGCAAGGCCCTTCACGATCTGCCCCCCGTTTCCTTTCTGGCCGTGCGCCTTCCTCCGACGCACCAGGCCGCGGGGGGCCAGGCCCTCGCGTTTGCTGCTCCTTTGGCCCGGGACTCCCCGGCCATCGTCAGGATCCCCTGGGCTCACCTTGCATTCAGTTCCGTTCTCTGCTCTGTCTTTCTCTTTTTCCGACCACATTTCTCTTGTCACGTGTCCCCCGTCCCTCCCGTCACCAAAGTGCGCGCTGCTCAGGCCCGGGCCTCGTCAGTTCTGTCTCAGGGGCGACCCCGGAGCTTAGAATGGGGCTGCGTGCGGGCGGGGCTTGCCAGACCCGCTGGGAGACCGGTTCCCAGAGCAGGTTGTCCTAGGTCTGTCGTGGCCGCGGTTCGGATCGGAGTGTTCCCCCCTCTCATGGGATGGATTTATCCAAATCCATACGTCAGGAAATAAGAAGTAATTATAAGCACAGAAACCCAACGTAAGCTGGAGAAAGTAAAGCAAATCAGAGAGTTACGAGCAATGTTAGTGACACGTAAAAACGGTGGTTTTTGGGTACATGCTACCTTCCTCAGTGAGTATGAATGGGGTTTATAAATTAAAGACATTAAACTCCTCGTAGGGTACATTTCTGTTTCCCGGTTGGAAGTGTGAGAAGGGGAAAGCGAGTGAGAGTTAAACGTGTGCTTCCCGCTGCTCCGTTGCAGGTTTGAAGACCAGCTTCAGCAGTGGCTGTCGGAAGACTCGGGGGCGTCCGCAGATTCCACCTCCCTTCCCCTCTACCTGCCGCAGACGCTGGTGTCTCTGCCTCCTGCTGTGGGCCGTGTGGCGAAGTCACGGGCCACTCCCAGCCCGCAGGTGAGACGGGAGGGCGGCTGGCATTTATGTTAGAGTTAAAGACGGAATGGCTGGGGAAAAGTGACGTCGTGATTCATTTATGACGGTGTGATGACCAACAAGCCGTTAGCATCTGTGAGATCTCCTCTTACACTGTCCGTGTCAGAGGACCAGCTCATTCTGAGTTTCTGCTTGTGAAAGGAGCCGTGCGGGCTGGAGGGGAGCACAGGTGAGGGCGGAGCCTTCTGTGTGTGGTGCACACCTGTCCAGGGCGGGGCATCACGCAGGCCTCCGCTTCTGGGGTGACCTCCCCCAGAGGGTAGGCTCACGGAAGTCAGGGGCCTCCCCCACGTGTGTTCAGCTGGTTGGGGGTGGACCTGCCCTGCGCCAAAGCTCGAGGTCTCTCCACGCCTTCAGTGATAGAAGGAGCAAGAACAGTTTCCTCGTAGATACTTGGTGCTGGACTGGCTTCAGGAAGCCCGTCTGTAGGGGAGGAAAGCAATTCGAGGTGCCATACTGCTTCCATGTGTCAGTTCGGCAGATACCTTAAAAATACGTGTACTCTTTGATGGAACAATTCTGTCCTAGAGAAATGACCCTGTGTGACAAAAGTTAACGTACGTTTACTCACTGTCGCATTAATTGTACCGCATAGAGGTAGAAGCTGCACATCCAAAGGCAGGACTGTGGTTAGGCCACATGGCACCCGCGATGGAAGGGTGTGTAGCTTCTGACAGCGACACTTTGTACACGTTGCTGATCCTGGAGGTCGGCCACGATAGAGTCAGAACAGCATGCCCAGGGGATGCCCGCTGTGGGCGCACGTGCCGGACGGGGCTGGAACGGGGCGTGACGGATGTCGAGAGGGGGGTCCAGACGAGATTCATTGGGTTTCCGTGCACCCCAAAGCTATCCGTCGTTTGCTTTTTGTTCCCACAGCATGACAGGGCAGGGGAGCCGCTGCAGGTGTCACCGGCCCCCGGCACGACCCTGACGGAACGGCTGAGGCACCTGGAGAGGCTGATCCGGACTTCGAGGGAGGAGGAGGTTGCCTCCGAGCTCCATCTGTCTGCGCTGCTGGACATGGTGGACATCTGAGCCGCAGACTTGGAGGAGGGAGGGTCTCGGGCTCCGGAAGACTTTCTGCTCTTATGCGAAGTAGCGTTGTCCTCAGATGCCTGACGCGCTGCTGGAAACGTGACTCTCAATCATGCGGATGACTCCTTGGACTGTCTCAGGCCTCTCCCGTTTCCAAACGAAAGGCTGTTCTCTCCTAGTGACGTCTTCGTCATTATCTGTTTTCGTGATCTGACTGCCACCCACCCACTGCTCTGAGGGAGTTTGCAGCTTACACTTCTGTGTGACAGGTCGTTCGTTGTCTCAGCAGAGCTGCAGCCCCAGGCGCGCCAGACCGCAGGAGTGCGGGATGAATGAGGCACAGGGGCCCTGTGTATGAGGCCCCCCTGCAGAAGCCGGCGGTGCTGCGCACAGCTGTCCGCAGATGTGCACGGGGCGTGCGTCTGGACTGGCGCTGGGGCGCCGCGGGGCCGGGGCGGTGGGGACAGCATTCCGGGACTGGAGCGCGGGGGTGTGGCTGGCGAAGAGCTCCCGAGGGCATGTGATACAAACCTGGAGGCGCCCGTTTGGGGGCGCTGCCAAGTGAGGGGACGGGCCAGACCAGACGCCCTCGCCGCCTCATCCCGAATACCGTAGGGACAGCCGATGTTGGACGTTAGGCAGGGAAGTGACTTGTCGTTTCTTGTAGAAGTGGCACATGGGGAGGGTCAGCAGCACCGGGAGGGGATCCTGGAGGGGGCGGTGCGGCAGCCGTCCCGGTGAAAGGGTCTGATGGCAGTTGGTGTGGCCGGAAGGGAAGCACATGAGCCGTAGACGGAAAGGTATTCACAGACCTGGCGACACCAACAGGAGATGGGCATTCAGCACCCCCTCTTGTCATCCGACGTCCTCTAGACTCACCGAGGCTGTTTCGTATCTTCTCGTTCTCTCCAAACCTCCAGCACCTCAGACACACACAGACCTTGCTTGTTTCAGAGACCAGAACTTCCTCATCCCACCGCCACCACCAGGTCCACCGGCCAGTCCCGCTCCCCCAGCACACACACCGGCCAACTCCCAGGGCGTCCTTCAGTGATCGACTCCGTGTTCATCAGTAAAGAAATAGCACACAATGCTATTTCTCAACTTGATTTCGACATGATCGTGATTTCCCTCGAGGGAGGAGGCGTTGGCTCCCTCGCACTAGTCTCTCTGCAGCGTGGATCCCCACACACATCTGCATCTCCTCCTAGTCTCCCGAAAGCTTCCCGTAACGGCTGCAGTCTGTGTTCAGGGTTTCGTGTGACTGTCAGTGCTGTTTGGGGTCGAGCCGGTTTTGTTCTGTGATTACATTTCCTTTCGGCACCACTTGTTCTTCCTGGAGTCCATTGCCTTGTTTTTTCGTTCGTTTGGTTTTGTGTGTCCCTGTGAGGGCTGCGCCTGAAACTGTCCACCCTAAACTGTCCTGCCCTCACGGTCGCGTGCATCAGGAAAGCTGCTAGCTCCGCCTTCCTGTGGAAGCCACCCCCGGGAGACCCCCGTCTTTCAGCTGCAGCGTGGACCTTGGCTAGATTCTGAGTCACGTCGTCTTCCTCTCTGGTTGGCTTTCCCGTTTTACGGAGCCCACTTTCTACGAACCTCTGAGCTTGCACATCTAAAATATCTTTGCATCCATTCTTACGTTTGAGTCATCATTTAAATGGAAAGTGGATTTTAGCTTGGAAATCACTCCTCTGTAGTCTTATTGTTGCTGAAAGTTTAAGCTTCTGTCTATCCATCGTGTTCTCAAACTTCTCACCAACGTGCTGGATGTGTTGGTCCCCTCCCTCATTCCCTGCCCGATTCATTGTGGGGGCACTTAGTGGTGTTCCTGTTTGTTTTTCCCAGTAGTGACTGTTGTGTCACAAACTACCCAGACACAGCAGCTTAAATCTGGGAAGGATTCTGCCGGGCGGCTCGCTCTCGGCACCGCTCCTGTGGCGGCCGGCAGCTATGGGTTGGGGCTGCAGTCATCTGAAAGCAGGACTAGGCTGGCTGGCCCAGACCGTTCGCTCCCGGGGCTGCAGCTGCTGTGGCGCGGTTGGCTGGGGGCTCAGCTGCAGCTCTTAACTGCAGTGGCTACCTGTGACCTCACCATGTGGCTCGGCTTCCTCAAGTAAGGTGGCCTCAGGGTAGCTGGACTTCTTAAAAAGAATAAGATCTCACCATGTGTGACAACATGGGTGGACCTAGAGGGTATTACGCTGAGTGAAATAAGTCAGACAGACAGTGTATGATTTCACTTATGTGTGGACCCTAAAAAGCAAAATAAAGGAACAAACAAAACAGAGAATCAGAGATACAGAACAAACAGATAAGTTGTCACCTGGGAGGAGGGAGGGGAGCTGGGAGACAAAGGTGAAAGGATTAGGAAGTATAATTGGTAGTTACAAAATAGTTACGGGGATGCAAAGTACAGCGTTCCGAATGTAGTCGATAACATTACAATAGACTTAGCGGAGGGGTCACTTTGTAAATTATGTGTCTGTCTGACCACTATGCTGTATGCCTGAAACTCAAATAATGTTCAGTGCCAACTAACTGGGAAAAAACTCATCTTAATATAAAAGAGTAATCCGCCATACTTTTCAACCTGGAAAGTTACCCCCAAATTCTGGAAACTTTCTAAAATTATGTAATATATTCTTCCTCTCTGCTATTTTCCTTTGGAACCCCTAATGTTCAGATGTTTGGCCACCTGGGTTGATCTAATTTTCTTTCTCCTATTTTTTATATCTTTATCTTTTTTTTCCTACTATCCAAAGTTTCTCCACTTTATCTTAGCTTTCTGTTTTCCGCGTTGCTGTATTTCGTGGTAAGGGTTTTCCCCAAACGTCTGGCTCACGCTGACGGTGGGGCTCCGAGGAGTTTGCTGGAAGCTCTGTGTCGACGGAGGCTTCTCTGCTTGTCCCCTGGTCCCAGCTGCCAGTGTTCGCAGGTCTCTCTGGGGGGCCATTACCTCCAGAGAAATTCTCCCATTACTGCCCGGAAGCTATGTGGCCGAGCGGGGTCCATGGGGCTGGGCTCCCACTCAACCCCTGCTTTCAGCGGCCCTCACGATGCCTCGTGCCTGCGTCCCCACCTGTGCCGACGCGACTGCTGCAGGCCTCCACGCAGGCGGGGGACGGGGGCTGTCACGCCGCCCCTGTCCGAACCTACCGGTCCTCCCCCTCCTGCGCCTCCCTGGGGCTCCGTGACAGGAGGGGTGTCTTCTCGATGGCTTCGCCCCGTGCATCGCGTTCCGCTTTCTCCGGCTTGCTACGTGAGTCGTCACTACTTACGTTCGTAGCCTCTGTGACTTTGTGGATCTCATTTATTTCCTCTCCCGTTTTCCCCTGTGAGTGTTTATCTCTGTTACTGCGGTGAGTGGGGTTTGGGTGGGAAGCGGGGGTCAGTGCCTGTGCTCCATATGGCACGTTTAACGAGATCCCCCCTCCTCTCTGTTTAAGACTCCGCCATGGGGCTTTTCTCCTCACATCTCCTGAGACTGCTCATTAAGTCACCCTGTTCGGCCACATCTCATCAGTTCTCAGACCTCATTGCACAATCCCTCCAAACCTTCTGCACAGATGTCTTCACCTGGCCTCTCTGGTTTTTCTGCTCTAGACGACAGACGGTTGGTGCCCCAGAACCCATCTTTCTTTGAAAGTACTCTCTGGAATGCTCCCCGGTCGATCTCATCCAATCTTGTTTTCAAATATCACCTGAAAACAGGGGACTCACAAATCCCTCTCTCTAACCTTGACCTCCCTCTAGTAAGCCCGCCTTCTTAACACAACCACTTGAATGTCTAATGGGCATCTATCTTTTAACGTGTCCCCCAAGCTAAGCTGAAAGTCTCCTCCACACCTCCCTTCTTTGGAAAGTGACATCACCACAGGCCCAGCGGCCCCTGCCAGAAACGTTGGAGTCTTCTGTATCCAGCTTATCACACCAGCCGGAATTGGCAGGCGCAGGCAGAGAGGAGCATGTTTTTTTTACTGTCTCTAAAAACTTATTTGTGAATTCTCAAATAGATTTTATTTAGCTTTTTCCTTTCTTCCTGAGATATTAAAGAGGATTTTTTTTTACTTATACAAGGTCCAGTCCAGTAGGATCGCAAAACTCAAACCATTCCAGCTGAAACCTTTCTCCCTTAGCTTGGCCAGACTCAGAGTTCCATTTCCACGAGCGTGGGAGCCCTTGTTCCCAGTTTCCACGCCCGGGGGTGTCTCCAGAGAGGCCCGCCAGCCCGTGTCCCACCCCCAGGCACGTGTGCCCTGGTGAATCCGGAGGGCAGACAGGGTCAGGTGTGCCCGGGCTCCTCCGGGGAGTTTCTGGGCTCTGTGGGCCGCGGGTGAGACTTGGTGGGCCCGCTCCGCGGCCCGGGAGCCGCTGTTGTCCATCGCAGCCAGAGGCGGGGCAGGGCGGTGGTGTGACAGCCCTGAGCATCTGGGATCTAAGCCATGCTCGACACCAGCTTTGCATCTGCGGCGGGGCGGGTGGGCTGACACCCGTTCATCCTCCCACCACGTCGCCTCACCGACCTGCGAGGGGCGGGGCCCACCACGCTCCCCGCGTCCCGCCCTCCGGAGCCCCGCCACCTCGTCGCGGCCCGGCCCGCGGCTGCTGCCGTCCACCCCACGCGCTCCCTCGGGCGCCCACCTCCGCTCGTCCTCAAGGACGCGACCGCGCAGCCTGCGTCCCGGGCCCCGCGCTCCCTCCGCCCGACCCTCGCTCCCCACCGGCCCGGCTCCCCGGCCCCTGCGGGAGGGCCCTCCGCGCCTCGACGCGGGGCCGCCCCGCCCCAGCGCGGCCCCCGTCCCAGCCCGCGAAGCGGAGCCGGGCCCCGCACGGCGCTCCCGGGGCCCCGCCCCCTCGGTCCAGCACTGAACACGCCCCTCGGCTCCGCCCCGCCCCCGCCTCGTACGCCCCGCCCACTCGGCCCAGCACTGGACACGCCCCTCGCCCGAGGGCCCGCCCCTGCCGCACATGCCCCGCC